>KL566972.1:0-39230 GCA_000715275.1 Gyrodactylus salaris
CTTTTTTTTTATAAATTGATATGATGTTAGTTAGCTCTCAAACACTCTTAAAAATCGACTCCCAGCTCATAGAGGTGCCCCTAAATAAATAGGCATTCGCTTTTTTTGCCTTTTTTTATGAAAAATACCTATTTTTGCCTTTTTTCAAATTCACACTTAATGAGGTGGAAAAAGTATAATTTTCGATGAAGAACCAATCATATTGCGAAGAAGCTCTTGTGTGACATGAATCATAGTCTCTGTTTCACTTAGTAGTACTTAGTTAGTACAGATTCACTCCGGTTGGTGCGTGTGTACAAACGTTTTTTAGCCAATAAAATCTGCTGCGAACTCATGGAAAAAGTCCGTTATATAGTTTTAAACTCTGAAGATGATAGAATCCTCGTTAGGAAAGCTGAATCTGCTGTACAATATTGCGATATTTTGAACAGGGATATATTCGTAATTCATAGAAATTAATTCCAATCATAAAGCAGTTTGAATCATCTAGTTCGAGAATGTAAGACTGCTAAAAGAGAATTACCGCTCTCGAATTTGAAGTAGACCTATTGGAGTTCAAGATTGTCTCAAAAAAATAATATCAAAGAATGATATCGAAGCCTAAATACAAGAAGAGAATATGAAGGTTTCTTTGCTGTATGTTCGACAACCAACGTTGGCATGTATAGAGAGAAGTTTTTCCAGTAAGAGGGACTATCTAGGAGATGACAAGCCCTTCCCACCAGAGAATTTGGAAAATGTTTATTTCTTAATCAGAATGAAATAATTTGATTTTCTAAAGTTGCCTATTTTTGTCCTTTTTCAGATAAAAAAGTATATTTTTCTGGTAGCCCTACTCATTAGTGTCACACAAGAATGTCACTTTATTATTCTAAAGTAACGTGATATGATAAATATTATGTAGCTTTAACACGGTCAGAAAGGTCAGATTTCAATTTGACAGCTGAGGAGTGAAATATATGATTGAAAAAGACCCAAAAATGATATTTTAAAACGAATATTCAATACCAACTGTTCTCATTTGATTCGATCAGAGCCAAGTTTACTTTTCTTTATAGTAAAGTCGTGAATCTGATTACTTTGAATTATTTCAGATTTTTGTTTGAACACATCTTCAACTAATCCCATTTTTAGTGGTAGAAAAATGTCTCTAATCGACAGACAACAGGGCTCACGCTTCGATCAACATTGGCCGGATGAAAGTGGGTCTCAATTTACACTGAGTTTCAAATAAAAGTTTATCTCAATTTCTCCTAGCCTCTTCACTCCATGGATATTACGGAAAACCGAGCCAGAGAATTAATGATATGGCCACTTATGTGAGTTTCCTTATCTAATTTAATGTTTTGAAAATTTCTAAATTTTTTTCAACCTAAAATGGTTTGAAGTTGAATCGAAAAAATATCTTATCTTAAATTTGAATATTTTCAAGTTCTCTTCAAAAAAATTCGTTTTTTCCTTGATCCCTAACTTCAGACGTGTATTTCTTTTCACGTTGAAAATTTGACAATATAAATTTTAAGGAACATTAAAAGATGAAAATCTCCTTATATGTTTTCCTTACTTGGCTACCCTCATTAGTAATCATTTTAAATTCACTTTAGTTTTCATTCTTCACTGTTCTGAATTTATATCCTTCTCAAGATATTACCTTGGTCAAAATAATTCAAGAATTTAAATGGGTTTTAAATTGTAGATTGATTAAGGTAAAAAATACATTCATAGCTTTCTCGAGAACTAACTAAGGGACTTAGAGATCAACAAAAGGAGCACCAAACGGATATCCATTGGAGGGTTGATACTCCAGCTGAAATTTTCCATAACTCACCTCAATAGTAAAATCAATACTTTAATCTTCTGGGCGGGATATTAATTTTCAAGTTACCCCTCATGTCATAAAATCGCAAAAAAAAGTGTTTGATGCTACTTTGACGCAAATTCTCCTTTATTAATGGTAAACCTTTAGCGATTGGCGAGGAACAACAGCTACATGGACATACGCTCCCAAGCTTCGTCCGTTCGATCCACTCAGAATGGTACTAAATCTAGGACTTATAAGGACATGCAGGAAAAGAACCAGCGCAGCACTCAGATCAGATCAACCTTGAATGATAAAACATCAATGGTCAATAGAGTGAAGAACTCTTGCCGAGAGGCTGTCCGAAGTCCCACCCTTAGTGAGTCCTGCCACCATTTCTGGCTCAAATTTATGAACTAGAAAACTTCAAGAAAATCAATTCAAAAGTCTCAATTTAACAGGTTTTACTACAAAGTCATTTTTTTGTCAGCTGGATAGCTCTGTATTGAAAACTATAGGAGACTTATTCTGTCTCACGAATCCGATGCCAAGGAAGGCTCTCGATGGGATCAAGAAGTGTATTCTATGTTTACTGATTATGAATTTGAGGTCAAATCATTCCTGATTAGTTTTTCTCTCACGCAAGCGCTTGTTTATAAACGCTGTCATTCTTCTGATGTACTCTCTCATCACGATAAATGGGAACAGAGTTTAAAAAAGCAAATTCTTTTGATAATTATTCATTAACTCACCTTTTTATAAGAGAACCTTTAATTCATTGTCTAGATGAGAAGAACGCCTGTAATGATTTACTCAACTTTCCTTTATTTGTTTGAAACTGCACTGAAAATTCACATTTTTATTATTTTCTGAGTGTTTTCGTTGAAATTAGTTTAGCATCATTCTACCTTGTGTTTACAAGATTTCTTCTGGTGCAGCCGATCTTGAATTGTTTTAGTCAAATTATAATTTTATATTCTTCGTGCACCTATAGCCTCAGTTATGTACTCACTCATGTTAAATTGAATTTCTCTTCCTTTATAGATAGAGAGGAACTCCAGGAACTATTTCAGCGTAACAAGAAGAATCCCAGACACCTCCAGACCTCCTATCCTATTATGACACAGGTTTGTTTAGACTCTTTCTTTAAAAGTTTTAATATTTACATTTTTCCACAAAAGGATTTTTATCACTTTTAATAGGAGAGAATAGATTATTATCACAACACATAGGAGTAATAGGTTTTTTCAAAGTTTTATCACAATATTTTAACCATTATTTTGGTATCATAAACAATTTAGGATCTTTTCCTTCAGCGAATACCACCGGATCTAGACCTCGAGTCGTACTCTGAGCCGAAGAGGCTGGAAAGAGTGAACTCCGACTCTGAGAATATTGTCGTCAACGAGCATCAGAGGAAAGACTCACATGTTGAGAAGAAATCCAGCGCTGTCATTGGGAGCTTAGTGCGTGGCATTCGCAATAACTCCATGGCTTCACTGAATTCCAACATGACAAAAGAATCGAATTACGATAACAGGAAAAGAGAGGTGAGCCTTCTTGATGAACATTGAGAGCCTTGACCAGTCAAATAGGTTTATGAGTAGGGCTACCAGAAAAAGGGTATTTTTCATAAAAAGGCAATAAATAATTCATCAGAAAAAATACTTTATTTTAAAATATATGTTGCTCAAGATTGTTAAAAGCATAAAAAGGCATGAGCATGGAAAAAGGAGCATTTCTAGACTCTCGGATGTCGGTTTTTTGATAATTGATTCATGTCAACTAAGAAAAAAACTTTTGTCTCAATTCTGGAAGTGATCACATTCTAATGTCAAAAATAATTTTAGAATATTGCATTCGAAATTACGATCACTGAAAACCAAAGACAAAAGCAGCCCTTGAAACAGAGGACCGATTCAGTCGCCAATAGAATCACCTCCCGACCCAATAATAGAAATCGTCCGATAAACGGTCTCTACTTTGAGATACCGCCAAATTAATTCTCTCTTGCTTTAAGATCTTACTTGTAAACTATTATTATATAACTGCTATCTCATTGCTTCCTCGAAGATGATTTGATAACTTGAGGCAACCTACGTTAGAGAGTTCTAGTTTTATATCAATAAACAATAATCTGTTATACCAATGCATTTTGGCAATCTTTTTCTCACAACAATTCTAAAACAGTAACATGATACATCTTTAAAAGTTCAAACTACTCGAGAAAACACTTGGTATTTTCTCTCACTGGAAACAACAACAATGATTTCAAAAGATTCAAAAGTAGTTTTTCAAAAATTTATTTAAAGCAGTGAAAAGAAAATATTTTCTTTAAAATCACTCCACTGTACTCTTAATCTGAAAGTTTAAGTACTCTAGTGGAAAGAGAAAGTATTTTTCTTCGTCGAGTTTACCTAAGTGTCTCTTGGTGTCTGCCCACTCCACGCAGACGTGTCAAGTCAGCAATATTATGAGCTTATAGCACGTCATGTCTAAGGAATCGACTTTTTATTCGTGCTTCATGTCTCTTAGAGTTCACACTCACTTGTACCATTCTGAGGAGAAAAAGAGTTCTTTTACCAGAAGTTTAGTTTTTTTGTCTGGAGATGGGGGTGAAAACACATGTTTTCTATGTTTGTTCTTTCATCTATGGAATGATGTTATTTTTGAGTTTATCTGTTTGTCGCACTTATGAAAAATTGGGGGTTTTTTCACCCCCTAAACCTTCTCCCAATGTTTGCAAGCCAAAAATCTTTTTCTTCAAGTGAAAATGAAAAATAAGTCATTCTTACAATAGACTATGAATAGTGAAGACCTTTCCTCCAGGAGGTTAGTATCAGACATAAATAGGGACTCCGATTTATCTGAATTAACTTTTTGTACAAATCTTTGGAATTCTAGACATTTTCTAATTTTTGTGTAATCCAAGGTCTCTTGGCTCGTACATGACATTTTGGAGGTGATACATGAGTTAGGGTGTTTAAAAAAATAAAAATAAAGACCCCTCCAACATCTCAGATTGTATCTTTTCCACTCAAAACCTATTTTCGTCTTTCATTGGTTGAAATGGTTATCGCTAGAATGAGATTTTTGCTAATTTTAATATGTTATTTAAAAAAGCATATCCATGTCGAAAACCATACTACTCTATCTCTTTTTCTTGATGACTAATTTTTACCAAATTATAATACTGGTGAATGAATTTGTGACCAAAGTTTTTTTACAACCTAGAGAAACCAAAAAGGGGCACTTAATTTTGATCAAAAAACGTTCATAATATCAATCAATCTTTTGATTCAGAAAGAAATTGGGCTCAATCCTTACCCTTGTCTATGGTCTAATTATCTGCTCCGATCTAGGATATAGCAGAAATTGAATACATTTACGATCAAAGCCCGTTAGAAGTTGGGATTATAATTTAGAATTACCCAGCATTTTCCATTGATTCACCTCATAATTAGTTGGAGTCAATATTTATTTTAGAGCTGTATATTCTGAGTCATTGTAGATTTATGTAAATGTTGAGCAGAATAAATGCGTTTGGCTATCTTTCTACTCTCAGGTTTCTCTGTAAAGATTCAGGTCAAAAGAAGGCTTCTTGTTGATTTTGAGTTCTTCCTGTATTATTACGAAAGTAAAATTGCTAGCTCATTTCTATACTCCTAATACACTAGAAGAAGATTTCTCAAACTCTTCATTTCAGATTCAATGATTGAATACTATATAATTATAAACTCAACCACGATAAATAAATGTTACGAGAATGCAATTGTTAAAATAAATTTGAATAATCTGACTAAACAAAAATGTCTGTTCATAATATTTCAATGAATTCAAATACTACAACGATGACCGTCAAATTTTCATTCATACTTTTCTGACAAATTGTTTGGATCCATCTGTAAAAATTAGGTAATCCAATCAGGCCCCTTGAAGTGTAAGAGTCATCCACGCAATATTCAAGGGAAAACCCTTGTGTATGGATCTTGTAGTCCGAATATCAAGAGACTATAATGATCAGTGAAATGATATTATTCGCCGGAAATATAAATTGTCCATCGGGTGCATAGATAACTGGAATTCAACAAAATTTCTATAATGAAAATATTAAACTGTAAGCGTGACTCAACTTGGTGTAGAAGTCTAGTAGGTATAGAAGAAATCGTTGACGATCTAAAATTCCATAATGAGTCATTCAGTTTGGATTAGGTTTACATTGAATAAAATTGTGTTTACTCTAGTAACGCCTAGAGTGAACATAAATATTAACTGGGATGAGTGTATCTTTATATTTCCGCGTACTGCAAACATCGCCCAGGTTATGGATTTTTGGAAAAGACGTTTTCTTATTATCAACTTGTATTTCACTCATTCCTTCTCGGGTTTGTACAATGAGTTGAACTGATGCTATCTTTTGCACCGGATCAATATTTTTATTTTTCAGCTCAATTATATAGTGGTCTCCTTCCCAAAATACATTATTCACAGAAATATGGATTCCATATTAGAAGACAATAGCAAAAAACTTATTTACCTGTTTCAAAGATTCTGCGTTTCACCCGTACTAGCCCTTTCTGTGCGGCTTGCCGCGCCCTCGAAATTCAAACAGAGGCTGACTACTATTCGATCCAATCTTTCTATACACCAAAAAAGAACGCCAATTTTTTGTACATCTTAAAATACAAAACATATATTCATTTGGCATAAGACATAGTCAGGGGTTTTTAATTGAAGATTTTTAGATAGAAAAGATCTACTTTTCAAGAGCTTCAAGAAAATCCTATTTTAAACTCAACTAGAAGAGAATTACACCTTCTAGAAGGGAAAAAATGAAGTATCAAAACACTATAATCTTTGGACAAAAAGTCGTAATTTTCTTAGGATTGAGTTTGAAATAGGCTATTCTCAAAGCTTGTAGAAACAAGGTGCTAATAGCTGGTTTAAACATTTTTAATGCTCAAAATAACACATTTTCTTGGCCGTTTATTCATGATTTTGCTTATTTCAGTAAATCATCCAGTAAAGCTGTTCTCTATGGAAAATGTAATTTGTAAACTTTAATTGATATAACATTCATTTGTAACAAGACTTATGTAAACATAATCTTGAATTGCTTTCTTCCTCATTCGTTAAGTGCATTTTTGACCTGTAAACAACTTATTTAGGGTAACAGTTTTTTTACTTCATAAAAGGTTTGTGGTGTTTTTTTCAATTTCTAAAATAATCTCTAAACAATGTTTACTAAACATACTTTCTCTTCTATAATATATTCACTAGTTTAGCAATGTTTTAAAGCAATAATCATAGAAAAAAATTACTTGCTAAAATTGATTAATACTCGTACACTAATTGATTCAAAGATCATTCTTCATCTAAAGACGCAAAGCTCAATAATGATGGAGAAGAGAACCAATTATTGTTTAATCTCATTGGCTCTCAATTCCTATTGGCTAGAGTTTATTCTCGAAGAATTTGTAATGGTTGTGATTTTGAGACATTCTTGTATTATTATATCAAAAGGTAACTGATCATTTGTCTGTAGTCCTTTTCTCATACCTTGGACTTTAATGCAAGACTTGGTGATGATAAATTCAGATCATTTCGTATGAAATTTTGCAATGCTAGACAAAAAAGTAATAATCAGTCATTATGCATTCGTATTTTGTTGACAGAATACTCTATAATGAGATCATTCAATCACCTATGGAGGTTTGCGATCGTTTAAATTGTGGGTTTCTCAACTATTATTTTTCTACAAATAAATGCTTTTCACACGAAATTAAATTTGAATAAGATTCTTCTAGAATAGAATGCCTACGTATATATGCGTTTCAATAATTGAGAGAAAAATCAAGAATAGTTTTCACGCAAGGTCAGTATACCTCTTCATACACCAATGAAAATAATATTTTACTATTTGATTTTCAGGATCTGAAATGCTCTCTTTATTCGATAGAGAAAATAAATGAAGATGGTTGATCTTGAATCGTAGAAATAGCTGAAGAAGATCAGAGTTCAAATCGAGTGTGAACTGTCTTGAATAAACTCTTTTATTCGTGAGAACTAATTATAACTTGAGCATTCATAACCACCTGTTGAGTAGACACTTTTTTTGCGACTATGTCAACTTTTAGAAGAGTCCTTGCCAACTCTTTTAATGAGATATTGAAAACAAAGTTTTTGAACGCTGAAAATATTTATTTTCACAAGTTCTATACATTGTAGGGTGCGTTTTTATGTTCCCTTCTTGTTTGCTGGGTTCACGAAACACCCAAATTTCCCTTTTTGTTGAAAGAATGCAGGGTCATTCCTTCTCATATGTTCCTCGAAAGTAGGCAATCATTGATACAGAAAATCAAGGATTCTTCAAGGGTCGTAGATTCCGGTACTACCTTCAACACCATGTATGGACGTGTTTCATC
Source organism: Gyrodactylus salaris (assembly GCA_000715275.1). Classification (NCBI taxonomy): domain Eukaryota; kingdom Metazoa; phylum Platyhelminthes; class Monogenea; order Gyrodactylidea; family Gyrodactylidae; genus Gyrodactylus; species Gyrodactylus salaris. The sequence goes on from KL566972.1 coordinate 8,224, forward strand.
CTTTTGGGATGAAATCAGTCTACCGCCGAGAATCGAACTAAATTCATTCATCTGATACCTTTTGGGTACACTAGAAATTTATCCTCCCATATTGCATCTAAACCATTCTTACCTTAAACGTCTATATCTGGTGTTGAAGGTAGGACTGAGATCAATTGTTGTGAGATATTGCATCTTAAGAACCCTCAATAAAGGTGTGGGTTCGAGTCCGATCCCCATCCTTTCTTCTTGAAGTCTCAACTAGATACCAAACTGACACCTCTACCCCTCCCCGAGAGGTGCATACTCGGCATAAAAACCAATTTCTAAGAAAAAAGTAATCAGTTTTCTTCATGATACAGATGGCCTGTGGCTAATCTTTATGCATTATATTTAGAGAAAATATTCTTCTTCCTTATTTTCAAGATTAATTTTGAAATGATTCTCTTTCGAAAGCGTGATTCATTATTTTAACCTCAGCGTTGAATGGATTTTGAGGATAAGTTAATTTGTATGATATTCTTCAAATAATCGTTTTTAAATTGATTTTCGACTATAGTGTCACAAATTTGTTTATGCTTAATGTTGGAGGCAAAAATAATTGCCTTTGTGTGGAATTTCTCCTTTTTGAAATGAAAATTTTAAATATCGTCCTACATGTACTCGAAAGAGTATTGTGTCTTATATAATTTGAAGGATAAATGAAACAACGCAAGAACAAAGTGTAGAAGAAAATATTAAGCTTCAGTTTGAGTGGTTACAAGTAAGTTTTATAACAGAAATAAAAAAAATGTAATCATTTTGAAAAGGCGGTCAATCGAGCTCTTGGCAGCCAAAGGCAGTATATAGGTCACTAGGAACCTAATGGCCTTCCCAAAAAGGTCATAAGCAGCTTAGTATAGAAGTTGGAAAAAGCTCAACTTGTGAATGGAACTTTTGAAAATTATTATATTCACTGTGACACAATCTACTCTGAAGTAGCATTATTACATTCCGCGTGTTTTTTTAAATCCAAAAATTTATATAATCCTTCTTAATGTTTATTTCGGCTCCGCATGGCTCTTTTGACTCTCAGAAATACTCTAACGAGAACTGTATCATCCTAAGCTTCAGTTTGAGTGGTTACAAGTAAGATTTATTACAGATTTAATGAAACAGATTCAACTTCTGACGGGAAACCAGGCATTCCAAGGACTTACAATAACCACTAATCTGACCACAATGGCGGTTCTGGACTAAAAACTGGGTTCCACGTCTTTTAATGCGTAAGAAAACTGAAAACAGGGGGAAAATGTAATCATTTTGAAAAGGCGGTCAATCGAGCTCATGGCAGCCAAAGGCAGTTTATCGGTCATTAGGAACCTAATATTATATCATTTACCATTCTAAAATAAATAAAATTTTGCTCATGACAAGCTTAATCATTCTCTCTCAGAAGCTAACTCTTCTATAATAATAATAAGTTCTATTCAACAGTTGGATAATTCAACTTGAATTTCAACTAAATCAGTTAGAATTTTTAGTTTAAATATTTATTCTTTTAGGAATTATTTTAAAGTGTAATTGTACTTTAGGTTAATGTTTAGGCGTTTATGTGTAACTTAGAGTATATCACTATCAGCTCCGGGATACCTGAACTTTTTAACTCAAAAAGAACATCCAAATTATTAAGAGTCTGCACCCTTGTGAGTTGATTATGTAGAGTGATTAATAGGGCTTAAAAAAGCATGTTTTTCTTCATATTTTAGTCATAAATTTGTCACGATTTTATTTTTCAAAGAATTACGTGTTTTCCACAGTAAAAAGTGTATTTTTGCATATTTCTAAGATTAATGAGAATATTTGGGTAGCCCTAGTGATCACTGTAATCATTACACGAGCTCCGACTTCATAGAAAGATGAGCAAATTAGGTAAAAATGCCTGTTAACTATGAAGTTAGGGATTGTCAATTCTTGATTTTTCTAAATTTTAATAATTGTTTTAATAATTAAAATGTCTTATTCAGTAAATCAGTTATTTGTTTTAATTTGAATTCTATTTTGTGTACTAATCTGATTCAGTCTGATCTTTAATCAATGTATCCTTCGCTCTTTTGGGGTCAGGATGACACGCACATTCATATTAAAGTAGCAAACACTGAAGATTCTCAAATAAAAATCGATTTTGATGACCACACTATCACTCTCAACTCTCCTGTCAATCCAGAAATCTATCCCATTTCTTTAGAGTTGTATCTTCCAATAATTTCTGAGTCTTCTTCGCTTCTAGAACTAGAAAATGTTGTCAAATTGAAACTCAAAAAGCAATACGTTGAATCCTGGCCTCGTTTCACGCATCAACGTGAGAAAATTCCTTGGATTCGATTAGACTTTGATTACATTCTCGAACAGGATTCCCAAGACGAAGAAGCAGAAATCCATGTTAAATTCGACACACCGACCAAGGAAGAACGCCTTGAGAGGAAGAAAGAAACCGATTTAGCTCTCGCTAAGGAGGACTGGGAAAATTTTATTTCGCGTAATTTTTACTACTTTTTACTTAAAGTCTTTTTTAATAGTATCTTTTTTGGAAAAATTCAGAATTCCTCTAAGGAGTGTTTAATTATTTCTCTATTATAATCTTGAAAATATATTTTCGCCTTGATCTAGTGGTAAAAAGAAAAACTTTTACACAAAAATAGGTCAACGTTTTATTTAGCTTTTTTTATTTTCAGTTATAAAAAACCCAATAATCATATACATTCTCATTGTGAGCATCTTTCAATTGACTGGATCTCTGTACACAATCTACTTCATTTCAAATCAGTTTTTGAGAAATAATGTTTATGATTACGTCAACTTCTATCCCGTACTCGATCGCCTGTTGCTCGTGTTCCTCGTTGGTATCCTCGAATTGGGAAATATTGTCTTTAAATTCGACAAGTACACAAACATGTACCTCTCACTGAAGAATCTCATAACACGTCTTGTCATTTGGATTTTGATCCTAACACCAGTTGCTTCCATTGTTAGTGAACGCAATCTTTACATTTTCTTCTTAATAATTTCAATCGAAGATGCTATCAGATTGATTGAGAACATCTTTTCAATATTGGGTGAAGAGTACTCTCTTCTAGAATACATTAATCATAGCATTTGGATATTTACCTATCCAGCTGTTTTCATTATTGAAGGTAATTCGATCAATAATTCATATTTCAGTGAAACTTTCAATGGTCAGTGCAAATGAATTTCATGGCTTTCGCCTTATACACTCCCTCTCGATAGAGCATTTGATTTATATTTATCTTGCTCTACGATCAATTTGTAAGTTTAAAAAATATTAGGTTTTTATTCTAATAATTAAACGCATGTTTTAGACTTTTACGTAGAAATGAAGCTGAGGTACAAGATGAGAAAGATGACTATTGGGCCAAATCCACAGCATGGAGCGGAAGAAATGACTGGATTACAAGCTTTGCTTGGGTATTCGTATATCGAATATGTCAAAAATAAAAAGAATGCTAAAATGCTTAAGACTGGCTCCCAATTATCCAGCAAGAGTATCAAAATATTTTAAAATTTCTCAACTTTGTGATATAGAATGAAGATTTTTTATATTTTAAAACTCTTTTTCCGTCGTGATTGCACAGTTTCTCGAGTTAAAAATTAAGAACGTTTTAAAAATAGTGTATATCATTTTGAATCATAACCAAATGTATTCATTTTTAAAGTAAATTATTGACAATTATTCAATACCCTATTTCAAATCGAGATTCCATGAAATTATTCTCGACTAGAGAGTTGAGTAAAATCAAAATTTGTTTTAACCAATTCCGACATATTACATAGAGGATATAGTAAAAATGCCGAGACGATCTGCATCTCTGTACATCAGACCTATACCCGATGAGTGTGGCCATGATGATTTAAGAAGAGCTTTCGGTCGTTACGGCCATGTCAATGAAGTCACCATCCCTGTTGACTATCACTCTGGCCGAATGAAAGGATTTGCTTTTGTCGAGTTTGAAGACTTTCGTGACGCTGAAGATGCTCACAAGGTCCTCGATCGTAGCCGATTCATGGGCCGAACCATTGATGTCCAATTCAGTCGCGGCTACAAAAAGAGTAAGTCAGCGCGTTCCCTCTAAGAGATAAAGAGAACATCTCCTTACACTTTATTTATTCAAATTAATAGCACCAGGTGAAATGCAAACCAGAGATTATGGATCATCGAGAAGAGGTGGTCGTAGATCACGATCCAAGTCTAGATCCCGATCTAGAAGCAAGGATAAGCAGAGAAGAAGAAAGAGGAAAAGCAACTCCGAGTCACGCTCAAAGTCACCCGCCCCTGGACACCGAGGTGAACGTCGCAGGAATTCCCGCAGCGTTTCCAATGGATATCGCGAGCGTTCAGTTAGCCGGTCAAAGTACTCTTGACAAAATTTCTTAGCACCCATTCAATCTCTCGTAAATTCCCCGGTGGGCGCACGCGCGAGTCACCATCTTCTCAATTTTTATATTGTGTGTGTGTAAATATTTAAATCTTGGTGAAATCAAATAATAATAAAGAATGTTTGCAAACAAAGAAAAAACAATCATGTCACAGATACAAAGCCAAAATACAATCACAAACAGCCTCAGACACTGAATAGAATAGACAATACCAAATTCAAGTTCAAAGATAGCTAATTGTAAGACATCTTCTGAGATTTCTTATTCCCATAATTATATAGATAACAAGACAGTTTGCCGCTACTATTCAAAAATAGTTGACAAGGCGTGAAGAATTATGTAAGTTTCATCATTTTAATTTAATAAATTTTATTCATTTCAAAACCTGGTCATTTTTCATTAAATTAGTATGGGAACCGAGCGTTATTTAGGACGGGTTTTAGTAAGAAATTTAGTATTTATTTTAGGCTGTCGAATTTGCGTATTCTGATTTCATATTTTTATTTATTAGTTCAAAGAATGTAAAAAATCTACATAGTTTCTTGGAATTGAAAGAAAAATTTATTGATAACTTTCTGTGTACAAAATACATTTTAGAATGGCAAATTTTCTGAAAGAGCCTCAACCTTTGTATCCGCCGGTACCAGGTCGTGTGCTCTAGGATGCATGTCGCGATAGGTGCATGTTATTGTGGCTTCAGCGCATCCAGTCACTTCGCTAATATCTAGAAACACATTTTTTAACCTGATTGACAAGAATACTTGGTAAAGAGAAAAATACCTTTTTTATCCTTTTTAATATTGCAAAGATGTGACGCCATGTAAATAGCTGCAGCGGCGACAGAAACTGGACTCCTACCAGAGACCAAGTTAAGATTGAGTGCCTTTCGAGCTATATTGTTGGCCAACTGTTGAACTTGAATATTGAGACCCAAGTTTGCACAAAACCTTGACATAAAGTCCTCCACAGAAACAGATTGAACGCTAGTCTCCAGGATTTTCATAATTTTTTTAAAAACCTTTCCAATTTCTTTCTTTGAGACACTTGAGATACCGCAAACCTCTTTAAAGGTCCTTGGAACTCCTTCTTTCCTACAGGCTAGATAGAGGCATGCCGTGGATACAGCATCATTGCTTCGACCCCTAAGACTTCTAGTTTCATGGACTTGTTTAAACAAGAGATTAGCATTATCAGAGATTGTCTTTGGTAAGAAGAGGCGTTCAGCCATGAGGCTAATTTCCTTGAAAGCATTCAAGAGGGTTCTATCAGAACTAGAGACATTTCTACGATTCTTATACAACGAGCGACCTTGATCATCAACGCTTCTGGAGAGACCAGGACCAGCGGTACTGATCATTGTTGAGAGATCACCTCCTTCGAGGAGCGTATTCTCAGAGAAACCTACTCTGCACATGTCTTTGCTGTTGGATTCGCTGGAAAAGGTTCTCCACTCTGAACTGACGTCAATTACACGATCGGCAACAACTAAGCCACACATGGAGCAGACCATGTCGCCAGCATGCGAATCCTCAATCAATGTGGAATAAGGATGATACTTGCATTCTAATTTACTCCTAGTAAAATAAATTAAGCAACTACATACATCTGGGTTCACTGAATTTTGAAGTGACCAAATGACAAAACAAGACTCGATTGTCAACAGAAAAATTAGTTGCGAAACAAAAGTTTGATAAATCTGGGTCATTTGAATTTTTTCATATTAAATGGGTTGTGCGTTCTCTAGAGAATTAGAGGCGAGAAAGAAATCTCGACTAATTGATAAAAAGCTAGCTGATGAGAAGAATAATTTACACCGAAATCTTAAGCTCCTTCTCCTAGGTATGTAAAGGTCATCATTTTATTTTCTATAGGGGCTGGTGAATCTGGCAAGAGCACAATAGTCAAACAAATGAAGTAATAACATTTATCCTAACTTTTCTATAGAATTATTCATAACAATGGTTACACCCAGGAGGAGTTGAATACGTTCAAATTCGTTGTCTACGAAAACCTAATTCAGTCCATCTTTGTCATTCTTTCATGGCTGCGAGAGAGCTGTGTTGCACTTACTCACTCAACCTCACAGGTAATCACTTGGGCAACTAATGTCTTGTATTTTTAATTTAAAAGATTCCAAGAGAGAAATATTTCGTATCTCTAAAATATGCTTATTTAGGCGAATGCATATCTTGTCATGAGTGTGTCCAATGTAGATCAATGGCTGAGGAACATTTTCCATGATGGATTTGACGAAAACGATGTTATTGACAAAAAGGTCCCAACCCTATCGGAAATTCTTGAGGCCTGCTCTGAACTGTTGAAGGACAACGCTATTAATATTGCTCTCTGTAGATCGAATGAGTATCAACTCAATGATTCAGCCAGTTAGTGAGTTTACTTTATTTTACCTAAAACTCTACTTTTTACATCAGTAAAGCTAGATATTTGTCGCTAAACTCAGTCAATCTATGAAATAGTAGTACTTTTCAAGAATTTCAATGTCCTTAGTTTTAAATTATTCTCGGCTGATATCAAAAAATCGCTTGCAATTTTGAGAGAAATCTGTTTAATTTTTCAGAATTAACTAGAGAACCAGCCGAGGTTCATGAGTATAATTTATATATTTTTAAGAATCTAATGTGTTCATTTCGGACGCTTGTAGCAGATTTCAGTTATCAAAAAGTATTTCAAATAATGTTGGCCTCAAAAAATAGAATAAAATCGAAAAATTCAAACAATTTTTTCTATGGTTTAAATTTTTATCAGTCATTCTAGAATTTAGCTTCTCAAATTCTCCGTATCATCTTTTTAGGTTTTAGGCTCCTCTAAAGGTATTTTACAATGAATTCTACCAATAACTTGGAAGAATGTAAAATAAACTAGGATAGTTTATTTCAAGAGTTATAAAGCAAAATCAGTCTTACGATAACTACTGAGCAAAAGGGGATCAAGGTATGATTAAGATTATTCTTCAATGAAATAGAATTTCTACATTAAAAGTCTTCATTAGTATTTTCTCAACCCTTTTCACTCAAATAATTGGCCTAATATGGATCGATGGCTATAATACATGTGCCCAAGTAATAACTAGGGCTACTCAAAATATGCACAGTAATCTTGGAAATATGCAAATAAACACGTACAATTTTCAAATTGAGACAACATTAGTCATTCCATGCTTTGTTGTAAAATAAATAAATCTTGGAATTTAAATTTTTCAATGAAATAGTACACAGTAGAATTAAAAGTTCTACAATTAGTTATCCAAAGCTGTGGAACTCCTTTAATAAGTGAGATTTTTTGGAACTCCCATGTAGATTCTAGTCTCTTGATTCTAGTTTTCTCTCCGAACAAGTCTTCTTAATATTTAAAGGGTTATGTTTTCCTTGCGTGAAGGATTTATTAAAATCAACGAATAGTGGATTTAATCATGAATCAAGAGACGATAATCTCCGCAAATAAGAGTCATCTTTCACTCTAGTAGTATATCAGGAAAAAATAAATCTTATGCATTCAAAGACTTGAATTTAATTCCAGCTTCTTTGATAACATTGATCGCATCAAGGATCCCAACTATGTCCCATCATTGGACGATGTCCTAAGGACTAGAACCCGTACATCTGGCATTTGTGAGACCACTTTTAATTATGAAAATTTCACCTTTACCCTCTGCGATGTTGGCGGTCAGCGGTCGGAGAGGAGAAAGTGGATTCAGTGCTTTGAGAATGTCTCAGCTGTCATTTTTGTTGTCGCCCTCAGTGAATACGATCAATGCCTCAGGGAAGATGAGAATGTTGTGAGTTTATAATGCTCATACATGCAACTTTTAGTTTTTAGCTTAGTAGTAGATACATTTACAAGGGAAACCCAATCAAGTCAGATCGTAAGCTTTACAAATGTGCATCAATCGTAAATTTATTTGATCTATAGATATTGGACCAATTTTTGGTAATAATTAGGCTGACCAAGTGTATATTTCTAAAACACTATGCATAAAAGGAATTCTCTGTTGGCGAAAAATTTGAGTCTTTGCATAATTTGAGTTTTTTCATAATCTTGTAATTAATAAGTTAACTTTTTCAATCAGAAAAATTAATTAATCAACTGCTAAAATAGAGTAAGCTGATTTTTGGTCACCTTACTTGAGTACAAAATTAGTTGAAATAACAAATCTAATTCAAAAAAATTTAGAATAGAATGCACGACTCAGTTACATTGTTCAAGAGCATCTCCAACACAGCCTGCTTCAAATCATCTGACATTGTGCTATTCCTCAACAAGACAGACATTTTCAAAGCAAAGTTGCAAACCAATCCAATAAACATTTGCTTCCCAGACTTTATCGGCTCTAGTGAGTATGAGGAAAGCTGCCAATTCATCAAAGATACATTTATTGAGGCTTCAACACCCTCTGATGATGACAAAGAGAATCAAAATCAGATTTACACCCATTTCACATGTGCTACAGACACCAAGTCTCTTGAAAAGATATTTTCCACTGTTGCTGAATTGATCATAAAACGTAATCTTAAACAATGTAAATTGTTTTGAGGTTCTTTCTCGTTAAATAAATATTTTTTTACAACTTAATTGCATTATAGAATAACCTTGGACTATGATGCAAAATTAAATTTTTAAGATTTCATGATTTAACTAAAAATCTTGGAGACTTTTAAGGGAAATATATATTGTTGGTTGATATATTAGAAACCGTGCTTCTTGATAGCACTCTCAGAGGCTAGCTTAATACTAACAAGGAACTTTGAGACGTCCTCTCTGTGGTCTCCCTGTAGCTGGATAACCTTACCATGCTCCTTGTGATTAACAACCGTTCCATTACAATTGAATTGTCTCTTCCAGAATCGCAAGAATGTCTCATAAGAGTATTCCGGAGGGATTCCTTCAACAGTCGTGATTGTCTTTTTACCGTTTCTCTGTTGTAGACGGACGTGGATTAGAGATTCCGGTTTAGTATTTTGATCGAGGTCTAGTTCATTCTTCTTTTGAATATTATCTGAATATTAACTAAGATACTACTAACCGAGAGCACTAAATTCGAACATTTTTGTTAAGAAATATTCTCCCTTCAAATGTCGAACACTATTTAAAGATGACACTATCAACGATTGATTTTCTTGTTTGTACAAAGTCTAATTTAAAAATTTAAATCTCCTCAAAAGATGATCTTCTAAGTTGACAATGCATGTAAAAGTAATAAAATTAAATCATATTATGTTCAATAGGGAGACTACGTTTGGATACCGAATAAATCCAGCTCTGAGTCCAAATTTTGCGTTGGAGGCATCATTTTGGATATAACTCAAACGCATTATTTAATTTCAGATGAATTCGGAAATATACAAAACATCGAACTCTCACAAGAGTTAAAAATAATTCACCCATCCTGCATTGAACCAGTCGAGGATATGACCTTCCTCGGAGAGTTGAACGAAAGTGCCATTTTGCGAAATATTCACCTCCGTTACCAAAAGAATGAGATTTACGTGAGTTGAAGCAAATTTACTACATTCTACAGATTTACAAAAAATTGTTTTGATATTTGCAAGCCATTTTGTTTTTAATGTTAAAATTTTAATTTCTAGACTTATTGCGGTAAAATTCTGGTTGCAGTTAATCCGTACAAAAACCTTCCCATCTACTCTTATGAGAACATGCTCAAATATAAAGGGTCCAGAATCAATGAACTTTCCCCACATTTGTACGCTGTAGGCAATGAGGCCATATCGAATATGAAATTGAATAAAAAGAATCAGTGCATTATAATAAGCGGAGAGAGTGGAGCCGGCAAGACGGAGAGCACAAAGCAGATATTGCAATTTCTCGCAAAAATCTCAGGACACTACACGAATCTAGAAAAGAGAATTATGGAGTCTCATCCGATTCTCGAAGCCTTTGGCAATGCAAAGACAATAAAAAACGACAATTCATCACGATTTGGAAAGTATATAAATATCGCCTTTTGTGAAAAAGACCAAAAGGATGTTATAATCGGCGCCAAAATTGAGGCCTACCTCTTGGAAAAGTCGAGGCTGGTGAATTTGAATAAGGGTGAACAGAATTATCACATCTTTTACAACATGCTCAATGGAATACAACACAATGTCTGTCTTTCGAATCTGGGAATAAACCCGCAATTCTTCTACTCCTATCTCTATGAGGTGAGTGAATGCAAGTTCATTCAATAGAACGAAAATAATTTTTACATATTTCATTAAGAAAAACACTGAACAAAAAAGTGGAAACCCCTCCTGGCTCGAGAGGAATGAAAAGAGTGAATTTGTGAGAATACAAAATTCATTGAAACTTCTTGGATTTACAAACGACGAGCTAGATGGTGTTTGGCGCCAGCTAGCGGCCATATTGCATTTGGGGAATGTCAACTTTTCATCTGTGTGGGAGAATCATATTGAAACGAGTCATGTGAAGCCCAATGCGAATTTGAAGTTTGACGAAGATGAAAGTGATGCCTTTTGTGAGTTATCCTTACTACTAATGTGTATTTGGGGATTGTTTTTTGACAACTTTGAAACAGATCACTTGGGAAACTCTTTTACTCTTTGTGAGTCATTCCCGGTTTACTATTTCGTTGATAGGATTTAATTTGTAAACACTATTGCCCAATCAAAGTTTATTATTAATTTTAAAGCTGAACATAATTCTTTTGAATGAATCTGCTGAAGAAAAACTGTTTACCTTGTAAATGAAATCCTCTATCAACATGAAACTTTTCTAAACTACAGCAAATAATGTATTGTATTGCAAAAACCGCTTTTAAACGTTTTTTGTAAAATTAGAGTTGATGATTGAAAAAAATAGAGATTTTATAACAGTTTTGCATTTTTCCATGTATGAATCAGTGAAAAGACTGAATCAGAAATATCCAAGAAGAATACTTTTAAATATTTATGTAATTTTATACTTGTCAGCATATGAGTCATTGAAATGGGTCTCGAATCTCCTCCGTGTACCGATCCATGAGATTCATAGTGCCTTGACCCTGAAGCGACTCTACATGGGCGGCGAGTGTGTCACTAGTCGTAGGACTAGGAATCAAGCGACCGCCATTCGGGATTCCCTAGTCAAGTACATCTATTCTGCTCTATTCGGTTGGCTCATTGAACGAATCAATGTCTCTATAATGGACGTTGAAATGAACGAGGGAAATGGGAAAACTGAAAGAAGTGAGTTGTTAACATTCCGAGCATTTTTTCTAGTGAATACAACGTGAATCGAAACTCAATAAGAGCAGACTTGATGAAAAATATTATTCATCCTTTTTTTAATCTATTCCTGACAAGAGTATTACGTTCAGATATCGTAGTCAAAATGCTAACAATTCAGGTTATACAAACCAAAGGTTCAATATTGCGAGAATTAGGTGAAAAATATTTTAAAAAATTCTCATTGGGGGTTTAAAATTTTTAATTCCACAAGCAAAAAGTTCTTTTCATTTGATTATTTGTTTCAATTTTATAATTTGAAAAGCCGAAAGATATGACCGTTGCTTTAATTTAAAAATGATTTGAAGGAAAAATAAATTTATTCCAAAAAGATTTTTTCAATCTGTTAGAAAACAACTTTTTAGAACCTTTTTCTGAAAAATCTATCAGAAATGACTTCCGATAACTTCTTCATAGATGAATTTGCACCGTTCTTTACATTCCAACGGAAACATCGTAGAAACGTTGAGCATAAGGAATTTAGAACCGCTTTTCAAATCTTGATTCATGACCTTTGGAGAAGGCTAGTCTTCAAGTCCATTAAATCAATTTCATTCCAGATCGCAACTGCCCAAGTTGTAAGCTCAATAGTGAAAACAATGCAAATTCAATTTACTACCAAGAAACCCATCAAAATGTCGGTGTATTGGATATTTTCGGCTTTGAAAACTTTGACACAAACAGGTGAGCGATCTTTTGAATTTCAATTTGATCAACCTCGAACCTAACGATATGAAGAGACATGAGAGATTATAATGGGGAAGAAGGGTTTGAAATCATATTCCAAGTGAACTTGTCTCGAAGAATTCACGCCTTACGCGAATGCATCCTATACGATATTCCCCCAAAAGGAATCTTTCAAAGAGTTCACTCTGATAATTTCATTAGAGTTCATCGAGGAATAACAGCATTTCCATGTGCAATTTAACGTTTCTGGATCGTTCAAGAGTTGCTAATTCTTATTCCCCAATGGTCTTGGTTAAAAATAAGATTTAGCTCTGCATATACTCAAATGGGTGCCAAATTGAAAGTGTGAAAGCACAAAACCCGATGAATATTGAGAATTCCTACTCGGAAAGGAATAGCAATGTTGAAAGTTGAAATAGATATTGATTTCTCATCTCTCAACGATGATGAGTTATTGTTTACATACACAAAACTAAAATACAATCCTTTTTACCCAAGTCACATATCAAGCCCTGTTTTTGCACTATTCTAATATTTCTCCGCTCGAGATATTTTTGCTCTATTGTCAAATTTCTGTCCCTGAGAGACGGCATTTCTCGGATATTGTAAAAAGAAGCAAAACTTGTAGCTCTCAAACACAGAATATGAATCGATAGACGATAATCCACAAAATGATCTCTCACTTATGAGAAGAATATCTATGTTTTGGGTAAAGGTATTTGTGAAGCAGACATATAAAATCTACCCGCGACTATCTCACTTCTCATTGGCTGTTAAAGTTTGACCGTTTAAAAGTTGTGTCAAAATTTCTAAATCTCTAAATAGGTATAATGTTGCAAAATATGCATTTTCCTACACATGGATTTCGATTTTATAAAATAGTGATTTGGTAGCCCTTACTATGAGAGTCCACGTTGGATGAGGCCTGTATTATTAATTATTCAAAAAAACTTGAAATAATCAATTTCTAGCTTTGAACAGTTCTGCATTAATCTCGCCAACGAATCCCTGCATCAGTTCTTTGTGAATCACGTCTTCAAACTGGAACAGGCCGAATATCGAAATGAGTCAATCGGTTACACTCCAGTGGTATACGAAGATAACCAAGAGACCATAGACCTCTTGGCGGCTGGCCCAATGAATATTCTCTCTCTCATTAATGATGAGTCATCCTTTCCCCAGGGCTCAGATTCAAATTTGCTGCAAAAGATTCTTCAAATCCATCGAAATAGCTCGCGACTTTTGAAACCAATGAGCACTTCGATAATGGTAAGCTTTTTTTACCTTTTTATGGTTTCTGATGATAAATTACTTGAGTCTTTATATTTCGCTAATTTCATGTTTCCTAAAGATCAATCCTCGGAATTCTTCCTTGGAATGTTAACCTGAAAATTTAGAATAATATTCTCTGAACTAATCTTCATTTGTGTTGTAAAATTGGAGTTAATTCTATGATTACGTAGAAGTTTGGAATACAACACTTTGCCGGGGTGGTTTTCTACAATGTCAACGGCTTCATGGAGAAGAATCGTGACATCTTCCACTCCGACCTCTACGGTCTAATATCGCAATCAAAGTGCTCCTTTGTACATTCCATATTCAATCATGCTCTCTTGCAAAATGATAAAAATGTAAGTTTTATGTTCGTTAGGATATTATCATTTATTCAAGGTTTAATGGAAAAACAGCCTGCAAACTTCATTGAGGACCTTTTAAATTCTCACAAGAACATTTTTTTCACCAAAAATACTTAGAAATAGTCAGTCACTTTCTTCAAACAGCACAGTCCTACTGCTGTGTTTAAATGTATCATGAAAATATAATTTGGTCAGCAATTCATTACCATCAATCTATCAGGCAACGGATATTAGGAAAAAGTCTGCCTCCCTGTCTGTGCAATTCCGGAAGAGCTTGAGTAAGCTGATGCAGACGTTACAGAAATGTGATCCCCTATTCGTAAGATGTATAAAACCCAATAATGAAAAGGTGAGCCCAATTATTTTGAGAGACAACTTGAATATAACACCAAAGTATAGTTTCCACTTGAACTGATACGTAGGGATTTTTTTAATTCTAGGACCTTGTTATCAGTTTTTTCAATTCAGACCAATTTTGGTATATTTTTCCCTATGAAGGACTATAATATACTTTTTTTTTAACAGAAGTACAGAGAAGTTCATATAACCAGCTATATACGCGTTCAGGTTAAAATTAAAAATAAATTCTCATTTTGAATTCAAAGAATTTCTCTGCTAATGGCGTAGTAACTTCTGTAGCTTCTAATAGTCTCAATTCAATTTTTAAACAGCTGAGTTGAGTAGTCATCACCGTTGGCGAATCGTCGTTAGTTAGTTGATAACCCTCGTCAATAATAACTTTCACGGTTATTAGGTGAAACCAATCCTTTCGGTTTAACTTTTCTCAATATTTCAGCTTAGAAACCGGTTTATAGTTGGATAATTGCTCAACATAGAATCAATATCTTTTGGTTTATTTTCGGATGGAAGATGAAATCCTAGGCCAAGATGAGTAATGTTGAGAAGCACCGCATTCTTAACCATAATTTGATGACAGAATAAAACCTTTTTTTCGAGTAATATTGTCTTGGGACTATTTTGGGACTTTCGAAAGGGTGCTTAAGAATCAGTTAATGTTTGATGAGAATTTCTTTAATCTGATCAGTAAGGGTTCTGAATTGTAACTTATAATTTAAGATGGCCCACATCCCATAAGACTCATAACGTTGAAGATATTCTCGTTAAGATCAAGAAATTAGAGTTCAATTAACCTTCAGGATATTAGTATGAGCTGCTCTTCACACGTCATAATAACCGTTAGGGAGCGTAAATTACTTGCGACGCAATAAACTTTATCAATTTGTAGGTCAAGCAACATAAATCAAAAGTGTGTTTCATACATTTTTACATTTGAATCTCTTATCTTTCCCTGCAACCCTGAATTCTTACGCCATAGCACTTTTGATCAAGCATGAACCTCGCTTGGATCTGGTTGAATTTTTAAAATTGAGAGCAGTTTTAATTCTGATCAATAAGATGGTTTTCTCTTGATTTTAACTCAACTTGTCATCCATCGACTTGTGCCCATAAACTTATTTGAATCTAGAGAAATTAAGGTTATTAAAAAATTGAAACAAAAAATTCTGTTGTAATGAATCCTCGATCAACTAATTAAAATTTGCCATCCGCAGATCTCACAAAGCTTCGACTCAATCCTCTGTGCACAACAGTTGAGATACTCTGGGATGTATGCTACAATTGAGATCCGGAAGATTGGCTTTCCTGTCCGTTATAAATACTCTGAGTTCAATGACCGATTCAAGTTGCTCATCGAGAAATCTCTCATGGGAATGAACGAGAAGAAGATGACTGATAAGGAAATTTCATTGGCCATTTGTGAACGCCATTTGGCGAATGAGGACTATCAATTTGGGAAAAGAAAGATTTTCCTGAAAGTAAGTAGAAATTTTGTGAAAATCATTTTATTCAGTGTGTTCTAGATGCCATTATCGCGCTTTGCAGCGATTTTCCTAATTTGAAGTTAATTCAGAAATTAAACAATGCTACGAAAGAAATTTATTAAACAAAGCATTCAGAAGAGTGTAACAGGATTTCTCCACACTATCCTCTCTAATAACTTGAATTTTTTTATCCTATCAAATAAGCCCTTTTACAAAAGAAATACCATAAGAAGGATAGACATGAAATAGTTAGTTCAAAGCTTCTGATTGGTCACTTATGTGAAGAACCAAAACAGTTAGAACAAAAAAAATCTACTACGAAGGTTCTGTGAAAAATTCAGAATGACTCAATTATTTTTGTAAGAGTTATCAAATGATAGATGAAAAAATACTGAAGTGCTTCCTCTCATATCATCTGTCTGAGTAGAAATGCCTCTAAAAGGCTTGAGTTTAAGAAAAAAAATTCATCGGGGCATCTTTACTGGGACAAAGCAACTAAAAAGTGAAGCATCGTGAAACTCTATGAATCGAGAATCATATTCATCCTGAAGAATTAATTGTAAAGACCAATTGAATTTTTTTAAAACCAGAATTTAGTTTAATTAATTATCCGATCTACTCTGTCTATCGATCAGTATATCATGAGTGAATAAAATAATTAACTTGTTCAGTATCACTAACTGAACGAAGTGAATAATTGATCTACTGGTTTTTATTTTATTGAGCTGAACAAAATCTCAAATCTGGTCGATAAATAAAAATCATCTCGACACCAAGTTCTACGACGTCTAAAGTTGATCTAGTTCTCAGCGAGTGGATCAGCACCTGTTATCAAATAATGCAATCAATGGATACTTTTGGTATTTAAGTAGGTTTTATCTAGTTACGTCTAATTATAAATCATTGAAATCGAAATAATTGAACCCGCTAGAAAAACTGATGTTTGTGTAACATCTGGACGCCTATTAGTTATGCATTGCTCAACAAATCAGGTATTTTCCAATTCAGTAGTCTGAGTGCGAGTAATACACAGTCTTGATTGGACTGTGAGTCAATGCATAAAATATGAATCTGTATTTCGTCTTTTCAGGACTCAGCAGTTCAGTTATGCCCGTTCCCGATCCACTGTTGAACGTCTGATCATAGTATACTGTAAACTATGGATCAACTTCATTATAATGTCAATTTTTAGACATCTGAGATTGCATATTTTATAGAATTTGCGAATTCCGAAAATTTCCTAATTTATTTTGGACTCCAAGAAGACTCCCTTCCTAATTCACTTTTAAAATCTTAGCAGAGAAATGATGAGCTTTTGTGTCCTGTGATTTTGTGAATTGAAAAGACTTTTTGTAAAATACTTTGGCTATCAAGTTCTAAAAACTAACAATTAGGGCTGCCAGAACGAATATTTTTTATTCTATATCCAAATTAATTCCTGATTGTTAACAAGGAAGAAATAGTGTTATCGTCTACTCTAAATAGTCTTCAATTATTTAGACCTGTTCTTTCATTTCTAAAGTTGATATTTTTTATCAATTTTGAATGTTGTTTTTAAAAAAACTTCACTTTACAAGAAGTTTTTCTAGCTACCATCGAACAAGAGATCAACTAGATAAAAATAAACCTTGAACAAAAAAAGATATCATTAAAAGAGAAATAATGTGCTCTAAATATTATGAAACATGTCATTGAACGTTTCTTATGAGTCTTAAAAAGAGATGACTTTCTTTTCACTAATATTTATTAACATGTGATCTTGAAAAGTTTATGTTCACTGGTCGTCATCTTCTTCTCTCTACATTTGGACTGAGAGACTTTTCTTATTTGTTTTTAAATAATTATTACTATTACATATGAATGGCTTTGTTGAGAGAAGAATATGGAGCCATTTGCCATATAAATCTTTTTTTTTCTTTAATATTTTACTCAGTATTTATTAAATATTGATTTCTCTTCTCTTTCAATTTTTGGTCATTTTTCTCTATTGTGTAAAAAGGGGCAGTTTTTGTGCATTGGGATTGGAAAAGCAACCAGCAGAATTGAGCAAGATTCTACACAACCCTTCTCCTTGATGCCTCCCAATTTAGATTTTTATAACTTGCAGAATTGACATGAGGGAGAAATCAATACTTTTGATGCTACTTGAACATAGTTCTCGGGATAAAGAATTGCCAGGCTCAATGATCAGGCCATGAAATATTCAATATTTAAGAATATTTTAGAGCTGAAGATGTTTTTTGAATATTTTTGGTTTAATCAATGTTTTGAGAATCTCTTGAAGTAGAACGCTATAAAGTAGAGCAAAATATTTTTTGATCACAATAATTCTTGCTCAGATCTGATCATATTTTTGAAAATGAGATCAGTTTTAAAGTTAGATATTATGCGAGAGTTGTTTAAATTGGTCTAATGATATTTTTCCCACTTGAGCTCACAAAAGAGTCAACTTCAGTAGAGTATAAGTTGGCAAATGATCAAATAAATTTTGACATGATTTCTCTCCGATAAAATTGCCTTATTTAACTTGTCGTCCTCTGAGTTTCTCTCTTGAAATGTAAAGCTTCAGGGTTGTAAATTCTTAAGAAGATTCTAGAAAACTATGTCTTTCGATGTTTGGACAGATGCTAAAAACTAAATTTCACTAGGACTATCATGCTTTAAAACTGGAAATTGAAGAGGACGCAATCATCAACTCGAGTGCAAGGTTAATTCAGCGAAATTGGCGGATCTATAAGCAGAGGAAAACCTCAAAAATCTTCAAAGATATCGTTAACAGATATCGGGAGAACTATCGTATTGTTCAAGCAAATGTGAGTTTAGCCCCTTCCCTGTACTCTTGAGCACTTCTCTCTGAACCTTGATAGCCTGGGTCATAATTTCTAAATTTATCGAATCAACCCTATTACAGGAAAAGATTCTGAATAACAATGCTGAAAAGATCAATCTCGCTGTGTTAGCCAACCAAAAATTGAAGACGAAACGAATGAAGATGAAAAGTCAAACCAATTTGAGTCCTTCTTTGAACAATGATCTTCTCATTAATCTACAGGCTCTCTGTCGTAGATGGCTCCTACGTTATAGCGCTTTGTACATGAATAATTTCGATGAATCTGAGTTGGTACAGAGAAAACGAATGTTATCCTGCATTATTAACGTCAAGTCACAATTCAAAAACAGAAACGATTTCCACACAGTAAGTATATTTACTTTTTTTCTTTCTACTTATCAGTAGACGCGTGAATACTTTATTTCATTCCAATACTTTTTTCACATCTGTTTCAGTTGAAGCTTAAAGATGAAATGAGCCGAGCCTTCCTTGCAGAATATAAGCAGTTTTATGAAAACTTTCAAGATTCCGAGAAGGCGTTCATCCTAGCCCAGGAGAGATATCACAGTCGAATAAAACAACTCTTGAGTAAGGTCAGCATCTTGAATTTTGAAAATCTCAATCAGTCTGACCAACTTGAAGTAAGTTCTTTTCAAAAACTAACATCCCTTCTGGTTCAATCAATTTTTAAATTTAAATATAATTTAGATTAAAATCCATTGAATGATTTTGATTTAGAAAGTATCCTGATTTCAGTAAATATTTTTTGATTAACATCCAAGTTGTATAGACTGATAAATGTGGATCCTAGATTCTAGATCTGATTCTTGTTTAGACATTTGAAGGAGATTTCTTATCAAGAAGACAGACACTGAAAATTATAAACACTTTTCATTAATTTAGTCAACAGCAATGAGTAAAAATTGTACAATAATGAATGAAATTTGTGAAATGGAATTTTGGAAGTTTGCAAAGAAGAACTTTAAAAATGGTAATGATCCCATCTTTCAAGAAAACTGGATATGGACTCCGCTTCTTGAGCATAAAAGTAATCACGATAAAATTGTAAGTGTATTTTAGCGCATCTTTTGAGTTGGGGAGCAAAGATTTGAATAGATTATTCATTCAACTCTTTTAAGGCCAGCTTAGTGATTTGGGAAATGATAAATCGCTTCATGTTGATCCTAAAAATCGAAACCGACAACATTTCCCTGGAGATTGGCAGTAAACGTGACCATAATGACACATTGCAGGCTACCCAATGTGGTACAATACAATTTCTCTGTCTGGATGGTGTCCTTAAGCCTGTCAAGATAAACCGTTAGTATTGGTGTTAATTTCTTCATCCTTAAATTCATCATAACCACTTTTTCTAGAGATGAACGGGGGTGTCTGTAAGTCTACCAAGATTGAGAAGATGTCTCAGTTTACCTTGAATCACGAGAAACTGCCTTTGGAACAAGTCTTTCGCAATGTGAACCAAACATTTACAGATCAACAAGTTAAAGGAATACAAAAGTTTATTCAAAGTCTCGTAAGCAACTCAGGATTAAGATCTTGTTTTTGATATTATCATTCTTTTCATGGCAACTCATTAAATGAATAGATAATTAATAGAATAAGCGTTAATATCTAAAGAAGAGTTTCTTCATCAGAACTTAACTTTTGATTGAGTTTCGGTCTGTTCCTAGTAAATAAGCCATAGAGAATTTATCTTCCTCTCAAATGTCGAAAAGATTAACAATCTCAAATTCACATCTGGTGGTTCAAATATCTCTGAGCGGATCGAAAAAAAATGGCAAAAGAAAGAAAAATTAGTCCAGAAGAGTATTCTTTGCTTTCAAACTGTCTACCTACTTCAGCTGCTATTGAAAGAAGCTTTGATAGTTATTGGCTAAATGATTTCTAGCTAATTTTCTAAACGAGCATTCATATTCTACCTTTAAAACAGGCGATGAAGAGAGATATTGGCAAGAACTCCGGTCTCAACCTCATCTCTAGGGGTTTGCAGATCAGCAACTTCAGCTATCCGTTTGACGATCTGATAATGACTGGAACGGAATACTTTATTTTGCAATTAATATGTGCTCATGGGTAAATCGAACTCGATTACTGTATTAGTTTAACTCTTTATCCATCTTACACACACAGAACCTTATGACTGACAAGATGAGAAATTTCTAAATCATTTATAGTTTTTTTAAAATTGAATCGTGACCAATCAAAAGCTTTGAAGTACTTTTGTGTGTCTGCCCCTTCTATGGTCTTCATCATGTCTTTGCCATAGTCTCTTTGGTTACGATTTATTAAAGTTGAGAAGTAATCACTTTTGTATGAGAATAAGGTTTTTAGATCAAAAGGCTTCATGGCTATAATTGACCCTTAGATGCTAATATACAGGACAATACGAAATATCTCTTTAGTGGAGTTTTGATTGTCAGCCCAATAAAAAAGTACCCGCCCAAAATATAAATTATTATCTATTTTTATTTGTATCGAAAATATCAAATTTAACTCCAAAATAATTTCCTCAAGATTTCTCGACTGTTTTTGGCGAAAAAGAATTCCTAAATTAATTCCTTTTCATCCTAGCCTGCTCTGTGATGATCTTCGCGATGAGATTTATTGCCAGATAATAAAACAATTAATTGGCAATAAAGTCGACTCTTCACAATACCGGGGATGGTTCCTTCTCTACCTGTGCCTAGGAGTCTTTCTGCCGAAGAAGCTCGAATTGCTTTATGCCATACGAGAATTCATTCAAATGATTTGTCCTTCAACGGACCTCATGGAGGCTTGCACAAGTCGCCTTGATGCACTCTCCGAGAGTATGATTGATGAAAAGAATGAGACCATTAATCACAACTTACGCAAGGCCCTACGACCACAGTAAGAAGTTTTTTGTTTTTTTCTCGGTAGTCTGTGCAATTTATTTCCTGAGAGATTATAGAGACGATCCTACTGTCATTAAGCAGTACAAGATATTGTACACGAAACCAAAAAATCTAATTATCGACCCTTGCTTATTAAAATCTTGTTTATTTTAACAGTTCACCAGACCCATCTTCAAATCGCCTCTTTCGCCAGTCACCGCCGTCAAAGTTAGAGATGAATGTTCTCAAGCAGGGCCAGGAAAAGGATTTTTCCATAAAGATGTACCTCATGGATGACCGACATTGCTTCATTGGGGTTAATTGTACCACTAGTTGTGAGGACGTATTGAAGATGATCGCTGCAAAGATTAATCTTTCCGATACATTCGGCTTTGCTCTGTTCATTTCGATTGGAGAAAGCGTGAGTTTACCATCTAGTCGTTCATTAGGTGGCTAGGGGCGGCTCAAGTCTAATTTTGAAAAAAAGTTAGCAAATCAGTACTAACCTAGAAAATACAAAATCTCTAGGTACTTGCGGAGAGATGGCGTAGAGGATAATTTTCGATACTGCTCTCTTCTTGAGTTCTGCTCTAACCATCCCTTTCCATAATGACCCCCATGTGAATCCGAATAGAGTTTGATTCATCTATTAAACTTGAAATTTCTAAGAACTGGCGTCACATACATCGCCAAAATTGCCTTGTGTGTTTTTTATTAGACATTTTTAAAATTACTTTCAAGTTACACAGGTGTCATTAAATTCATAAATCATATTTCTCTTGTTGATCGATTTTATTGAATCTACAAGGCTTATATTTGAAATGATACTGGACTAATTTGAGCAACGTGAAATAAAACTCAATTGGCCGAGATTCTCACTTTAAGTCGATACTTTCCACCAGGTTTCTTCGCTAGGCAACGTGAGCATAATGGATGTATTTTATCGTTGCGAGCAATATATGAAGAAACATCTAGTGCTCTCACCGTGTAAGCATTATAAGCCGTTACATCTGTCTGACGAGAGAAGCCAATCTTCATCAAAGTCATCCTTCAATAATGTTTCATGGAAGTTCTTCCTACGCAAGGAAATCTTTTCACCGTGGCATACCGCGGCTCCCGACCATGTGGCCTCCGATTTAATATGTAGTCAAATATTCAGAGGTCTCTTCTATGGTGAATATCAGTTTGATAGTGTAAGCTTTGATTCTGTTATTATCTATTTTTCATTTTCTTTGAACCTGACAGTGAATATCACTTAGAGTACTACTTCTAAGTAGAGAATTCCTTTTTAAAATTAAAATAACAGTACATTAGTGTAAGGATTAGGATTTATATCGAACGTATTCGGATGTATAGGTTGGTGAAAATAACATAATTTATTTGATATGCAAAATTGAAAATTCAGAACAAGCCCACTTTAAGGTTTAAAAAAAGAAGCATACTTTTGCATATTCATAGTACAATGAAGCGTTTCATGAGTCTATTTATCATAAAATAGATATCTTTTCTATTACCCGCTCAAAATATAGCATATTCACTTGGCTCTCCAATAATTAGATATTAAAAAACTGGGATAATTTTTTTCAGTTATTTAGAAAATATCAAGTTCAGTCTAACACTAGTCAAATAAACTGAAATTATCAATTTTGAATAGATCACATTTATTAAATATAATTTATTCCAAATTTAGGAAGAAAAATTAGCATGGCTACTATCTTATCGGCTCTATTTGGTGAATAAACATTATGACCCGACAAATCAGTTCTCCGCAGATCAAGTCAGAAAACAGCTTGAACAATATATAACAGACACAGCGATCCTCAAACTCTTGCATTATCAGAAAGAAAATGAAAATTTCAAGGAAAAATGGATCGAATTGATATTTCAAGTAAGATGTGACGCACGAGAGGGGAACCAAGCATTAGACTATCGTTACACTGGTTAAGTGTTAGATTCTCAAGATGAAGTTAATCTTTCTTATTCACAATTTAATAATTATTAACTTCAGAATTTCAGATCAAGTCTCAATTCCATTCTGGACTATTTATTGAAACGAAAGTTTGAAACTAAATCCTAACAAGTACACTCACTATTTGTGGCCAAGAGTTGCAAAAAAGTCATTTGGCTACCTCTTTCTAGACACTGGGTTTTTAAAAATGGGCATCTGGTAGTCTTACTGATAAAAATTGAATTATTAGAAGCGCGTGACCACTAATCTTTCTTAGAAAATAAATCAAGTTCTTCTTAAAAGATTGAAGTCTATGTGAGAAATAATATTTAAATCATAAAGTCGACTTCTTTCAGCAATATGCCAACTCTGGCCTAGCAACAAAGCGTCCGAGCATGGAAAAGGTGCAAGGGGAAATTGTCAACTTTTCCATAAAATATTGGCCCTATTCATTCTCAAAGTATTACAGTGTGAGGCCAATGGACAAGTTCCTACTGGACTTGATAAAGGGTAACTTTACCATCAATTCACTCTACTGCCAAAAATAGAATTTCATACTCAAATTGATTCTCTAGATGAACGATTTCAATTGATTCTACAAATCAACTGCAAAGGAGTCCAATTAATGCTGGAGTCTTCAGGGACCAGTGATCGGATACACGACCTAGACACTGAGAGTAGACATAGGGACAAGTCTAGGAAGCGGATTACGATCAAGTCCTTTTGTTACATTGAGTTTAAGTCATTTTCTATTGGGCAGAGGTGAGTTTTCCATGATTTTATACACTTTGATTTTTTAGTTTAAAGAAAAACGTTTTTTATCAAGATCTTGTCAGCTTACTCAGTCATTTAGACCTGATGTTTTCAAAAAGTGCGTGAAAAGAAAGAAAATAGGTGCATATACGGTGTATGCGGTTATAAAATAAATGGATCCTTCCTACTTTGGAGAAAACACTAATTCGTTTTTCTCTGGAAAACCAATTTATCGGGCATTCGTTGTAACTGATTTGTTTCTAAAAATATCTCATTTAATGTTTAATTATTATCCACCGAAAACAGAGGACAAAATTTTATTTTAACTAGAATTTATTCTGATAAATTGTCCAATTTAGCAATAAGAACCAACTGGAGTTCAACCTCTACAACGGTCTCAAGTTCAAGTTTGAGTCCATTGTCGCCTCTGAAATCGCAAACCTCCTAAATTACATCCTTGAGCAGCTTCTCGTGAGATCTCAGTACGCAATCGCCTTGAGGGATTACGGAAAGAAGCGTAAGTGCATTCATAAAAATGATTACATCTGCGTGTCTTGAAAAAAGGTTGGAAATTTCTAGAGCCAGCCAATTACCTGGTCATGAACTCTGGGGACATGCTCCAGATAAGTCCGCCGCCCAAGAATGGTCCGTCCCACTTGACAGAGCAGGTCAATAATCGGCTCCTGCTATACGGACATAACTTGACTACAACGCGCACTGCGATACCCAACGATAAGAAGAACAGTAACGCTAAGAATGTTGGCAAAGTTCAATTTGTTGGTGGGTATTTCCCGAGAAAATACGTCCAGCTGTTGTCGTGTGTGGTGAGGCCCAGTCCGGAAATGATCAAGTCCATGAAGTTGTTCCAGAATAGTGATCATTCACAGATTAGCCCACAAGATCATCAGATCAATATTCAGTGAGTAATTTTTATCTAGTATTTCACTAAATCAATGCACTCGTTTGCATCAAAAGAGTCGAATGTCATCAAAAGTCTTTGAGCTGTTGGCATGCATTTTGGAAAAAGAAACTGCTAGGGCTTTCATAGATTACTAATTAGTCAGGCTAGAAGAACGCTACATATTACAAGACATTTAAATAAATGTTTTTCATAAATTATCAGTAATAAATAGAGCAACCAAGAAAGGCACGCAATTTTACAAAAAAGGTGACACATTTTTGAAAAAAAGGTAATTTTTAAAATTTTGTATTTTTATTCGCAATTTTTATATTTTTTTTGATCTTTCAAAAAGTAATTTATGCGTGAAAAACGTGCTTCTCGGAACTCTGATTCATCGAAAATGGTATACACATTCTTGTCGTGAAGTAACTCTTTATAAAATCCCCTGTCCTGATCTAATACTTGGTAGTAGATTGAATTCCTACTTGAAAAATCTTAATAAAATGTTTCTTTATGAATTTAAGCAATGAGTAAACATTTTTCTGGCCTTTGATTTCTTTAATTTAGAATGATCATGATTGGCTTTTTATTTATCTATTACGAATCTTTATAATAATGAAGTTTTGACCTAACAATCCTTTCTTGTGAAAAAAATCTAAATTCATTCGATATCTGTGTTAAATTAATCTACAAATAATCTCAGATAAAAAGGTAATCTCTTCGAAAAAAGTTAAAAAATCTTCTTACCCTTTAGGCCTACAAGTTTTTTTTGCTTTTTCGAGATATTTAGCTAATACTGAATTCGCACACAAAAAAGGCAAAAAAAGCATTTGATTGCTCCAGTAATAACTTATTACATATTTTTGCAATAATAATTGTACACTATGTCCATGATTTATCTAAAAGTGTCTTCTTTTCCCAGCTATATGAAGCCGAAGCGTCCGACATCTTTGAATCCAAAGTCGTGTAGTCCAGACGAGAGACATTCTCGAGATCCCCTCATCAAACCTCAAAGGGCAGTCAATTCAGTGAGTTGTCATAATCCCGGGACCAAGATGTCAGATGAGACGAATACAAAGATGAGTCCAGAAAGAGAATTGCATTTCACTCAGCTTTTCAATGAATTGAAGTTAGTTCACATTTTTGCTCTTTTTAACTACAATCTCTCAAGGACAGAAATATTAGAATAGTGCAAAAACAGAGCTAGATATGTGACTTGGGTAAAAGTATTTTAGTTTTGTGTAAACAATAACTCATCATCGTTGAGAGAAGAGAAATCAATATCTATTTCAACTTTCAACATTGCTTTTCCTTTCCGAGTAGGAACTCTTATAAATGTATTCTCAATATTCATCTAGGTTAAATCTATAATAGAGACAGGCCTAAGCCCACACGGGCACTTTCCGAAAATTTGATGCTTCATAACTTAGCTTGTTTCTGCAGAAAATGTAGATATCTCTTGAATTAGAATAATTTGACAACAGTAAAATCGTTCGTAAAAAGTTGTTTCTATGAGGAAGTTAAGCTATTTTTCCAAACTATTCTCATTGGCTTTTGAATTTATTAAATTATATTAACGAATCAGATGACAGGATTTCTAAAATTAAACTTCCTTTTTAAGAAACGTTTTTTGTTTGTTTGTAGCAATTTAAAGCTTGTTCTTTTATCTTGAAATGATGCGTTATTTGCTAGAAGCCATATTAATGGTCCTTTCCATGTATGGAGCATGGTTTTGAAGAGAATCGAAAATATAAAATGGTGAAAATCTAATTTTTATTAAATGTATTTTAGGCTAGCTGAAATTTTAGAAAAATATAATAATCACAGTGCAATTGACTTGATAAACGCTCTCATTTCTGTCAATTTTACGGGATCTAACCAAGTGGAGGGATGGCGTAGTAGATTGTTCCTTAAAATATGATATTTCATATGGCGTGGCTTCGATTCTCGTATCCTCCCTCCTCGAAACAAGTTTACCCTCCTTCCCCATTATAACCCCTCGTGTGAGCCAGAAGAGAGTTAGACTCGGCTATGAAATTCAATTCAAAGAAAAAATTTTATTTGTGTTATGCAGTCACAGTGATCTTTAATTTTTCGGATGAAATGTTCAAATAATTTCAGCTTCCATTCCAAATTTGGATATATTTTTGTTTCCGTGCGTGCCTTGATAAGGAATGAAATCATGAAGGAACCCATCCATTGCCCATCTCGACCAAACCAAGTTTATTTATACCAAATATTTCCTATAAAGGTCAAATCACCTGTTTACCAATAATTAAAAAGATTACAACAATTACATGGGACGCCCCTAGTGTCGCTGGTGTCACACAAATAAAACCGAAAAAATTGATCTAGAAAAAAGAAGCGCAGTATCTAAGCGATTAGAGTTCAATTAGTCTATAATTAATTTCTCATTGTAATCAGAAATACTTTATCGTTGAGAAAATTTATTTGAAAAAGTCTTGTTTTCATTTTTCAACTTTTCATGATTTTGCAATTTTCAATTACATTATTTTTGGTCTTTTAATGATAATTTTGAAAAAAACAACCATTGAATAGATTGTGATCTGATTCACAATATAAAATTAAGAAATATGGGAATATCATAATTGGAATATGAAAATTATTTGATTAAATTTCCTGTGTCACTGGTGTCACCAGGGGCCTACAAGGGTTAACGAATCAGCTTGTCAAATGAAATACTGCTAAAATATTGTGTTAATTCGAGATAAACTAGAATGAAACACCTCTTTTTATCAGGGAGTACTTTTGGTGAGCTAAATCTTTTAAAAATAAATATTCAAGAATTCAAAATTAATTCTCCAAAAGTTAATAATTCCACTGCTTGCATTTTTTTGACAAACATTGAGCTTTTGGTTTCCTGAGGAAAATCAATAATATATTTCCTCTTTCAAGTAAAAAAAGGATGGGTAAGTTATCTATGATCAATCTCATTTAGTTTCAATAAACTATGATCTGTGCACATTTTCTCAGACTTATTATATCACTAGCATTTCGCCAAGTTATCTTGAACCTTATTTTTCAAATTTTTGAAGCAATTTTGCAAGCGATTTTAGAAGAAATCTTTGGTTAAAACTGAAAAAACTTATTAACCAATAGAAGCTAATCTTCAATTTACTCTCATTGGTCTAAACTTTGATGAGCGTGAATACGATAAGACAGATGTAAGATTTGCTAAGGTCATTAGAGTTCCATACTAGAATTATACATAAAACATATTTTTAAATTCTTAATCATCACAGATGTAGGTAAAACTAAATACTGTAGCCTATTCCCCTTCAGACTAACTTCTGTAGTCTCTAGCAACAGTACTGTTAGTCCATTAAGAGAACATTTCTCTTTCATTTGTTAAAACTAAAGACCTACAAGATATTATTTGTGCTTTTCTTCTGGTGTGTAGGAATCAATCAAAGTACTCCCTAGCCTCGGACATTTGTGCTCCGTTAATAAAAAACAAAATTGATGGGGAAATTTCATTTGATCGCACGAAGAAAGATTGCCGAGATAAACTCAACCAATGTCTCTTCATTATTGAATTAACTGTAAATAAATATGCTGCTAAAAATGTCGAAATATATCCAATAAACTCTGAGTGAGTGTAGATATTGCAAATGGACGCTTGTCGCATTCCAATAGTAACCATAGTTGACCTTCTGATCTCAAATGTGTACATTACTTTAGGAAAATCAATTTCGAATTGATGATCAAACGCCAAAAGTATTCAGATGCCATTTTCTTAATTCTCGATCGAAGGTTTCTAAGTAAATGCTTCGACTTTGTCATACAATACTTGAAGCCCCCCATTCCTGTAAATAAGTGAGTTTTTAGTCTAGGGTCAGCTGTAGAATTAGATATGATGTTGCTAGAGTGGAAACTTTATTGACGAGAATGAAATACTTCCAGTTTTAATACTTCCTAGGGTAGGCGTTACACGTATTCAAGCTCTTAAGATCCCTTTTGCTTTTTCATTCTTAAATGGTTATCTAACTTCAAATGCAATAGATTTCACATTAGCAAAGAAAATTATTTGAAAAAAGAAAGGAATATAAGTGAAGAGCGAATTACTCGGAATTACTAGAGAAGATCAAACTTTCGAGATTACCTTGGAAGAATAAAAAACCTCTATAAAATACAAAAGAAATACGATTTCTTAAATATCGATGGCAAATCAATTATTATTACAAAGAGAGAAACCTAAGAAAAATATTTGAAGTTGTATCTTCGGAATCATGAAATATTTGATATCATTCTTGGTCATTCAAATCGAGACCCGCTCAAAAGTGTCATCCGAATAGCAATTGGGATAAATCTGAAAGAATGTATTCCATTCATTTTGAAGAAAAAAATTTGAAAATAGTACTCATTTGAAATTAAGTACATTTATCGAGAATCCAAAAACAATAATAGCTTCTTAGAAAGGCTTGAACACGTGTAACGCCTACCCTAGGAAGTATTAAAACTGAAGAATTTTATTCTCGTAAATGTGTATACTCAGTTTCCACACTGACGAAATTCTTTTGGACAGTGTATACACTGACGGAGTTTCCACTCTGACAACAACAGATATTAGCAAAACCTTTATTATGAATAAACATGAAATCGTAGTAGATTTATGAAAAATCTCATCTGATAACGTAGAAGGAAATATTTTTGTCAATAGAGAAGGACAAATGTTAGCTCTCATCTATAGAGACGATAATCTACATGGAAATTAGTTCTCACTTACGAGAGGGATGACAAAGTTTTGGGTCACTCTTGTACTAGAAGAGTTTCAAAAAAATTTGATATTCGATTCATTTTAGAGCCTATTATCTAGCATGTTGGAAGTTGTTTTGGATCCTCACTGGTTTAATGAAATTGGTCAATAAAAAGCTCAACAATTACCTCATCAACTTTCTCTCTCAAAGTGTCCGCTTGAAAAAGATCCTCTCCGATGTGACTAGTGAATACGAGAGGACTGAATTCATAAAGATTATTGAAGACATATCTAGAGACTGCATTGATAGAATCAGAGTCTTTTCAAAGTAACGTTATTTTTTCACAATTATATTACATTTTCGAAGAAAGAGTTCAAAGTCAGGATTTTTATCTTTTATTGATATGTGATCAATGTTGAATTTATTCTTTTCGGCATAGTCTAGTCGAATAAACATTTCTTGTACTTCTGTGAATGGGGTAGAAGCTGAATAGTCATAACATTCGTCATTGAGAAGTTAAAGCCCTTATACAACAATAAGTACTTTATTTCGGGCATACTTTACAAGTTGTTAAATTAGGGTGGACCGTAAAAAAAATCATTTTTTGAATACTTTCTAATATGTTAAAAGAGCATATTCCAAACCTTTCTTTTCACTTAAAACTCTTTTTTAGAGTATCTTACTCGAAAATCGTATTTTCATATATAAACTCGTACAATGTAAGATAACAATATAATGTCTAATTTTATGTTTCAAAAGTAAGTAATTTTTCTAGACATTAGATTGTTATCTCAACTCATCATTTTGGGAGGGATGGTGTAGTGGATTGTTCCCCAAGTTCAATAAATATGATATCACATATGGCGTGGGTTCGATTCCGGTCTCCTCCCTCCTTGAAACAAATTTACTATGTAAATAGTTTCTAAAACTTCCTCCCCCATTATAACCCCACATGTGAACCCGAAGAGAGTTAGACTCGGCTATGAAACTCAATTCTAAGAAAAAAAAATTAGCTTGAATAATTTTCCGTCATTTATTATAGATTTTTTCATGGTGAATCTTGAGATGAGATAGCATGGCTGAGGTTTGTCCATTTGATCTTAGAAAACCAGTTCACTATCAGGAAGCTGGCTCTAATTTGTTCCAGATATGCTTTGAAAGTACT
>KL566972.1:39250-61122 GCA_000715275.1 Gyrodactylus salaris
TGTCGAGCAGAACGAAGAGTTTGAATCGTTTTCTAAATCACTATGTCAGAGCTATAAACTCAAAGGGAAATCTGTATTCATTTGCATGCGGCTTAAAGGTCCTATAGTTTACAATTCATCTTTCACTCTGAAATACATACAATAAGGAAAATTATGAGCGTAATCTGATACGGTGTGAATCACACCATATGATGAAGGGGTAGATATTTTACGTCATTTATGAAGATACCATTGCTCATAATCACACACAGTGTGCGTAAAAACACTAGGTCAGAGGAAAAATGATCATTTATCATACATTTTTCTATCCCTTTCTTCAATATGATATTGAAAATGACCAATATTCTCAATTCAATAAATTATTGAATCATATTGAATACAATAGCAAACCAATATTATTGATATTGAATATTGATATGAGCAATCTGACAGGTCTTCTTACGAGTTTATATATGAAAATACGGTTTTCGAGTTAGATACTCTAGAAAAGAGTTTAAGTGAAAAAAAGGTGAATTATGGTTTAGAATATACTCTTTTACCATATTAGCAAGTATTCCACGAACATTTTTCAGAAAAAGATTTTTATGTTCCCCCTACTATGACAATGTAACACTGTTACATGCCTTGTATATGGGTTTAAAAAGAAATGTAAAATTGTTTTTATTGACTTTCCTCGTGCAGTTTGTTGCCATATTTCGGGGTCTGTTTTATTTTAGGAAATTATGGATTTCAACGGTGTTCCCCTTGTTGCCAATTAAACGTCTCTTCTCACAAGGAGAGCCAATAAAAACAATTGTAAATCTCTTTTTAAACCCATCTATAAGGCATGTAACTGCTTGTAAAGTATGACTGAAATAAAGTACTTATTTTGTATAAGGTCTTCTCATTGACGAATATTATGACTATTCATTTTAAGATGATCAAATACACATACTCGTGACGAATAGAAACAACCATCTAGAAGAGAATTTGACATGGTTTGAAATTATGCATTTCTCTTAATATTCTACTTTTTGGTCAAATCATTACTAATGAGACATCAAAAGAATTTTAAAGTCTTTGTTTCAATTCAAGAAAAAAGAGCCTGGTTTTATCAAGTCACTTTGGTTATTCACTGCATTGCAATGATTTTATTGATCACATGTTTGGCCAACATGTTCGCGTAAAAATAGAAGATTTCCCATCTCCTTAAGGACCGAGGCAACTACGAATTTGCGTACAGCATTTAGTTGTTGGTCTAATTAGTCCATCCAATAGATATTCAAGGCGTCTTCCCTTGTCATTGCTCGAGTTGACTGCAATTGAAATAAATCAAATCCTCATACCTCACAAGATGTACACTCCGCAAAAGAGAATATGGGTAACTGAATGTTAACAAAGGACGAGGATTTAACCATTAATTCATTCTAAAACCCATCAAGTCTCATCAGAATTAAGAATCATCAATCTAACTCTAATAAACCTAGAAATTGATATTTTTGCAAATGAAAAAAACCCATCAAAACAACATGGATTAATCTCTCCTCAAGGTATCCCTAGGGCGACCGAATGCTCATTTTGTCAATCATGATTTTCGTAACAAGCATGTACGAAGGTAACAGAGTATTTTATTGATAGATTCCCGTTAGAATCGCTCAACAAAATCTGATACATGTTTACTAATTATACCAAGACAAGTTTCTCTGTTTTCTATTAAATTCAGAGCCAAAAAAGTTCGAAAATAGCTGAAATTATTTTTCAAGGATTATTTTTGATTCGAAGATAATGTTGTCTCTATGAAATGTTCCTGTTATTCTGAAAATTATGCATTTTTAGAAGAATTTTCAACTTTTAATATGAATTTTTATTATTTTCCTGTTTTGAAATTTGATTTGCTCTTTTATCAAAAAATGCCTATTCACTCTTTCGACTGAATTAAATGGCCGAGACTTGACCAAAAAATAATGCTTTCAATCTGTATGAAGTTGGATCGTTATCACTAGATTGACTAATTGAAATTTGGAGCGAGTTTGCATTTTCTTCTAATCTAGGGTCTCATAATTCATGTTTGGTATCAACTTTGTACATGTATTGATTGGTGTAATCATTGATTCTAATATTGTAGGTTGAATTTGAACTCAAGTCAACTATGAAAACGATCGATTTGTGCTTCCTATTTTTCAACTGGTTCAACGATTGTTATCCCCCAAGGGGCAAGCAGATTGCTCAGCGTTCAATTGAGAATTTCGGCATTTACTTGGAGATTGACTCTCATCGCAATAACTACCTCATTCCCAATGACCTGTACCTATTTGACGTCTTGAGGAACGTTCAAGATTACTTACAAATCAGTGAGTTTATCTGTCCCCAACTCTCCAGGGGCCGCAAGAAAGTTTGACGCTACAGCACTTGTATCTCAGTAAATCAGTATAGGTGACAATACATGACTATGAAAAGAATTATATATGGATGAGAATCCAAATTCTAGTTGACTTTAAATGTTTAATTCACTGCTAGCCTCAGAAAATTTGTGTTGAAAAACTCTACTCAAAATAAATTTTTGATAAGACCTTCGTGGATCTTTAGGAGCTCTCAAATTGATCTCTCCATATCAATTTTATTTAGATTAATCCTAAATGAAAACTATATTTTGAAGATGAGAAAACCGATTTGACAAAAAGCTATTCATTGATAATATCTAGAAGAATTTGGATCAACATAGAACCAGGCCTTGATCCATACCTTGACTACATTTTCCATTATACTCACGTGAGTTGAAAATGTGCTGTATTTACTTTCGTTATTTGTAGGGTTTCAAAACATTAGCCTAGCATCCGTATTGTTGATTTGGCGATTCGAAATTTGCCTCCGATTTGAAGACATGAAAAAATATTACTATTGTTTCATAAATCAAAGTCAAATCTTTCAAATACAGTAAAATGTAGATGTATAACAAAAAATATCTGAAATCATTCTTCTTTCAAATTATCTCACAATAACGCTATTGCTCGAGATATTTTCGTTAAGAAGTGTTGAGTTTTTAATGAGAAGTTTCAATATTCAACTGTATGAAGACTTTCTAAATGTATACCTTGAAATGGTCTTAAAATGCCATCTTGGTTCTTAATGTTTTTTTTCTTAGAAAATAGTTATATTGAATCAAAAATAAAAAAATTTGGAGGTTCCAAGCAATAATGAAAATCATCCGTTTTGGCTCTAATATATCTACAATCCTCAAAAAGAGAGAGGTTATATAGACGATCCAATTGTCCATACGATTTCAGCAGAATACTGTCATCGTAGGGGACATATTTCAAGCCATAATTAATAGGTCTGACTGTTGAGGTGGAATTGAAAGTCTTTATGATCTAGGCGTCTCGACGAAGCCATAGTGGATGAAGTTCGCTCATATCAATCCGTTCCTTGTAAGAGAGACGAAGGTTCGGATCGATTCCAGGATATAAGGATCGTATGTGCTGGATGTCTTCTATTGCCTTTAACTCAGCTAAGGTCACTAATTTGATTTTTTTAAATTCCTACTTTCTTTGAGTTTCATATCGGAGTCCAACTCTCTTCGGGTTATAATGGGGAAGGAAGGTTTGAACTATTTCGAAGCCACGCCATATGAGAAATCAGGACTTGGGGAACAGTCCTTTGCGCCATCCTTCCATGAAATCAAATAAGCCTAAAAGTCTTGCCCACTGCTTATTGCTTTAATATGTGTTCCAGATATTATTTTAGCACATATGTGAATTGGCAGGTTAGACCTTTCTATAATCCTGCTTTTCTGTTTAAATATTGCGCACAGATTGAATCAAGATAGAAGATACCACGTGGTCTGTTAAGATAAGAATGAAACAACCTAATGTTTATGTTCTGATCGGGAATAAAAATAGCACAGCTCTAGTCTTTAAAGATTGAAGTTTAATTTCTTATTCAAATCTATCAGCAGTAGTGTATTGACGGCGCTCCTTGATTAAATATGAACAACAATTAATGTTATGGATGTATTAAAGATTCTTAGTTTTTGAAGTAATGAAAGATATTAGACCCATGCGCTTAACTCAATCGGACAGATCTTTGATTAACTCTGCAAGCCTAGATTCTAGCACTGTAAAAGTTGACGAGAAATTTATTTTGGTTTATGCAATTCCTTAGTAAGACTTCTTCCTCTGTCCAGTTGTGAGGTCTCTAGAAAACTCAACCAGTACAATCTGAATGTAAAATCAATATTTGAAATGGCTTAAATGGCGTAATGTTGTGCGATAAGGAAACTGATATAGTAGCCAGCCTTCTTGATGTTTTATCTCTGAGCGAGATAAAATCGTATTTAGAAACTTAAAGGCAAGTGTGAAATCCCCATTTGTTAGACATTTACATGCGTGCATACTATTCCAGTGCTGACAATTCTCAGCCCACACAGGAGTGTGAACATATGGTTCAAAGCCTTTACTACTGAAAGATCTGATATATCCCAAATCGGAAGCAACAGAATCTTGATAAATAGATCAGACTCGAGTCGTGCGCTTGTGTGAGAGAAGGTCTCACATTTTTTATGTGTGATTCTCTCTGTGGTGGTTAAAGTTGTTAACCCAATTGTGGATGGATTTTATTGGTTCGAATTAGTCACACTTACGCACACTACGGAACACCTCATTGGCTGTTTAGGTGTGATGGACTGAAATTTTCTAAATATCCATTAGATGCTCAGAATAGACAGACTCTAATACATAATTAACTGCATAAACTGACAAGATTGATTAAAGTCACTTAGTTGGCTTAGATGTGAGCATCTAGAACATGGGAAATGTTGTTAAATTTAGTAAAGCACATAAATCCGTACGTAAGAGGTGGTGGAGAAAGATTTCTGCTTCATCTGTCATAATTTCTGATTGAGATTTCATATTCAATACGACGTTATCAAGATCCACGCTATTGATTAATCCTTCAGATATTTCTTTTCCATTACAAAAAAAGCTGCTATCCTTTTGATTTGAAATGAATCCTTAAAAAGATCCTTCAACAAGGCACGACTAAGTCACCTTTAGATAAAAGGAGTTATTCCTTTTTGATAACTACTCTTGAGTAACATTCGTTGATTATTTTTCTTCATGGAAAGACGTAAGAATTATACAAGTGAAAATACAATACTCACAAGTAGTCTGGTTATAATGTAAACCTTATTTTAGAAACATCTTTGAGCAATCTAACCCTACTCGATCGTGTGATGCTCTACATGACTCATTCTACGCACATTCTCAACCTATCAATCGGGGAATGTTTGATCGGTGTCGGAGACAAGACAGTCAACTACTCTGGCACTTCTGCCAACCTCATCAACGACCAAGGAAGTCTTTCTAACGGATCCAACATCAACTCCTCACTTTCCGCTTCATTCAGTCAGCATGACCTCGGAAAAGATCACAAGGCACTCCTGAATGATTCTCATGTTTGTGTCGGTGAGTTCCCGCACAACCTCTATCATTGTTGCCAGTCGTTATTGTTCAATTTCAAAACATATTTATATTGAGAAGAATGATTTTCAAAAGAGTTTTAATTTTTTAAGAAAAAGAGCCTGCAAACCGAAGTGATGACCTCCTGATACCCTTCTTGATCCACGTCAGTCTCGGCTGTGATCCAGTCTCCGCGCTGCTCTCAACCCATCTCCATCACAACAAGGGTCCTTCGCCAAGCTCCAGTCTACCTAGTTCTTCTATCTCTTGCGTCACCACTCAAACATGGTTAGTATTCTATAGGCTCTGACAAAAATCTAGTCTATCCAAGTTTATCATTCCCTTGAGAATAGGGCGTGGATTTGAATCATCCATTTGAAAAAAAATTGCTTTCGGTGAAAGAGTATTGACTTGAATAAAAGAATAATTAATAATTACAAGACAACATAATGTGATAATTGATGTTGAAGCAAGAGAAATTGTACTCACATAAAGCAAAAATGATGAAAATCTACTACGCACTTCTTTCAAGTTGTACACACATTGCTAAAATGTTAAGAGAAATCATCAGAGCATAAGTAGGCTTCAAGGCCAATATTTGCCTATCAAACGTTGGATATTTTGTCCGAGACTGTATTATTCTATTATTTAAACAGTCACAATTCAACATCGATACAAGGTCTACCTATAATTGATTCAACGCTAAACTCTCAGAGTGCCAGAACAGAGAACCTACGAACCCTCTTATTTGATTTACAACTTGAGTGTCTAGTCACTCAAACAAACTGCTCTCAATCTCCTGTCAGTCAAGTGACAAAAAAGTGTGTATTCGTTGTTTAAATGACTAGGCCGGTAGTGCTTTAATCTTTAAAAATTTCCTCATTAGCCATGAGAAGAATTGCTCAGCTTCCCATCAGAGTAATGTGAAGAGGATTGTCAACAAGTGTTGCAGCCGTGGGCTAAAGATTGTCTCCGGTAGCCTGACAAGTCACTTGAAGTGCCCACCGTTCTACGATGGAATGATACCTGAGCTCAGTCCCGTCCACATTCATCACCCCTTATTTTCGGGAATATCGAAATTTTCAGAATCTTTCCAAAAGAACATTCTCGTCCTTGCCATGGCAAATAAGGAGAAGAAGCAGAAAAGTTTGTTTTACCAATGATGTGTTGTTAAACTTTGATTTAAAAAATTCTTATTTTAGTTTCCCTGTTGAATAAAAAGTCAAAGGATGCATTTGAATATCGACATGAGTTCATGTCGAATGTAAATCGAATTATCTGCAGTGGCCGTCGGCATCAGGCGATACCTCAAGGATCGATAAACCAGAAGACACTGCATACTTTAAACTCCTCGAATGATGACAATAAAGGCTCTGCTATCCGAGCAGACTCTGAACCGCTCAATAAGGTTATTACCTATGGAAATCACTTGACATTGAACATTGATGGGATAGAATGGAATAATGTTAAATTCTTCCAAGTCGTTCCCACATGGAGGACTCATGTCAAGATATTTCCACTGGCAACATTCACTCAGGGTATAAGCTCTCCTGTTGAACTTTCTAGTAAAGTGCGAGTGGTTCCTAATGAGCAACGAGTGTATCAAAACTTAAATTTTATAAACCCGAACAATGCTGTTGTAAAGCAGCCCAACAAATAGCACATGACATTATTACCCTAATTTAATTTTTATTTCTGCATAATAAATTGTTAAAGTTCTTTTAACCAAACTTTTGACAAGAAATCATTACTAGTACATAATGTTGAAAGATTTTCAACATAGATGAGAATAATTTGATTTTAAATTCACAAAACTTCCCTTAAATATAAACAAAGTGTGTATGTTGAGATACACATTATGTTTAAAATTTTTGTTATAGAGGTAAATACGAATTTCTCGTGCTTACTAGAGTGTTCTAAGAGAGTTACAGTGGTTTGTTTCCTATATCTTGGTTATACTAACATCGATTGATTTAAAAATGTCTGATATTGAATGCTTCACTTGTCACAAGACTGGTCATCGTTCCAAAGACTGCCCAACTGGAAGTGATCGTGGTCGGGGTAGGCCGCGTGGAGGTAGTGGTACTGGAAACCGAGGTCAATTCCGCAGTGGATCCCGCAACAACACAGTCACTTGCTACAAATGCAATGAAGAAGGTCACATGTCCCGAGAGTGCCCACAAGCTGGTTCCGGAGGCGGTGGTGGTCGCGGAGGTGGTGGCGGTCAATCCGACATGAAGTGCTACAAATGCGACAAATACGGACACTCCAAGAGAGATTGCCCAGAAGCTGACAAGGTTGTATGCTACGAGTGCAACGAAGAGGGTCACTTCGCCAGAGACTGCGACAAGCGTGGTGCAAGAAGCGGTGGTGGCGGCGGTGGTGGTGGTGACAGAACCTGTTACAACTGCAACGAAGTCGGTCACATTGCCTCCAATTGTCCCAATGAGAGGAGCGACGATAGAGGAAGAAGTGGTGGTCGCGGCGGTGGTGGTAGCCGAGGTGGCTTCCGCAACTCCAGAGGGGGCGCAGGAGGTTCCAGTGGTGGCAGCGGTGTTTGCTATAAATGCGATCAGCCAGGCCACATTGCTCGAGACTGTCGTGCATGAAGTGGATGAGTTCACCGATCGGTGTCAGAGATTTCTCCCTTTGCGCTGTTAAGTGTACGAATTATGTTCTATCTATCTCTATTCATGAATAAATTTTGTCAAAACCCAAAAACCACTTGTATTTCTCATCTCCTATCCAAATATCCCTCATTTACTCTTCAAATGAGCTACCTATGACCTTTTTAGGCGTAAACATTTTTCCACGCCGCGATGACTCATGGCTTTAAGTCTGTAATCTAGTCGTTTCTCTTCGACTTAAGAACTGAGCTCGGTCAATGATCAGACTAAAGGATGGATACACCTTAAGCTGAGTCCTCATTCTTTTCGTTGTGTCTAAATCTCTAGTATAGTTTTTTTTCAAATCCAGACAAGTCATTTGAAAATTATAGATGAACTTAGCTCAAAGTAACTAAATATGAAAGAGTCATGTAATTCTTGTCACGCTAATGTCTAGCCTAGAGTGTTATAAACACGCTGTTAGTCAACAGAAAATTCTTGCCAAGCAACTACTATTTGAAAAAGTAACTTATCATGTGAAGAAAATCATGAAATTTATTTACACAAAAAAAGAGATTTAAACGATTCATCAGACGAGTTTCTTAGTTTGAAAGAATGTCTTTAAACTCTTCATCTGCCAAACTCCTATAGCAATCAAGAGAAACACTTGGATTACACTCCACCAGGTGACCCTAGAGTTGGTGCTCTCGCTGAGCTTTCTAAACTGTTCCTCCCTAACTCGTTGGAATCCCTGATCCTTGAAGATCATGTTGGACTGATCGATCAGTTGTCTGACCCGAAGTTGAATGTCGTTTAATTTGTCCCGTGAAGCGACCTCTTTGTAATCTTGGGCTTGATTTCCAACAGCTATATCAAAGTGGATTCTCAATAATTCTCCACCGAACCAGGCTGAACTATTGGTGGAAAGACAAATCTTGTAGTCACCAACTGAATGGGAAGTGAAGGAGAATTTTCCCTCTTGAGAGTATAACTAAGAATAGGTTATTAAATAAGAATTTACTCTTGATAGAATCACATTTTGATCTGGGTCATCGACGTTGACGTGCATGCCGTGGTTACTGAGAGACCACATCTTTTTAGCTTCATCCATAGTTTCGATTCTGTAGATTCCGCGAACCAAAGTGTCATCAGGCACTTCTTCGATGAAACACTTCGTTTGAGTCTCCGTCATATGAAAGTAAAGGCATTGAACTTGTAATAATAGGACAGAAATTGCCAAAAGGGAGGTTAATCCATGTCTCATGACGTGTAATATATTTTTATATTAGGAATCAAATTGGTGGTGGATTCTAAGAAAAATTTAACAAACAAAAATTTGTTTTAAACAATCCCTTAACAATTGTTACTTTACAAATCCTAAAGGCCTGACTGTACAGAAATATCTTGTTGCAATGAGTAAAGCGAAGGAGGCACAGAAACTTCCATCTAAAGAAGCAAACCTTTTCAAAAAACTCCTAGTAATTACTTTATCTTAATCAGTTAGAAATTTTATGACCAAAAACATTATAAGAAAGGCCTTAACATTGCCAATCTAATCCTCAGCAATCCTGCTTGTAATCAACATGGAGGTATTTTGTCTAGCTTTCAACTTGCTTTTAGAAACCCTCGCATTCAAAGGAATGATGATCATGAACCTGGGCAAAAAGACAGAGGCCAGAGAGCTCATCAAGAAAGGTCTCATGTTAAACGTCCAGAGTTACATTTGCTGGCACGTCTACGGGACTATGCATAAGATGGAGAAGAACTACGAGGAAGCTATACGATGCTTTAGTCAAGCTCTCAAAATTGGACCAGACAACGTTCAAATCTACAGGGAACTCTGTGCCCTCCAGATGCAAACCAGGAATTATGAAGCTTGCAAGGTTAGTTAACGATTGACCTAGTTTATTCTTTAGCTATTAGTTCAAAATCTAATTGAATTTTATAATTTGAGTACAGTTGAAAAACGATTTTACGCCTTTTCTACTTCTAGGAGACACGTGCCAAATGTATATCCAATAAGATTGTTCCCAAGACCTCCTGCCTAGGCTACATAGTCGCCCAGCACCTGCTGAAGAACTACGAGTCTGCCCTTTTATTCCTTGATGAGTACATCAAAATCCTGCCGGAAACCAATTCGACAGACTACGAAAAAAGTGAATTGTTCTTGTACAAAATATTTATTCTAATCGAGTCGAAGAAGTTCTCAGCTGGCCTGAGGTTCTTGGATGAAATGTCCGGGGAGATCCTCGACAAGTCCTCCTACCTTGAGTATAAAGCGGAGTGCCTGATTGGCCTGAAGAAGTACGACGAAGCGACATCTGTTTCCTTCTCATTGCTAGACAGAAACCCAGATTGTAGAGAGTACTACTTGCTATTATGTCGATCTTCTGGCGTTGAAATCGAGAAGGAATTTACCAAAGAATGCCTTTCTATTCTCAAGAAGGCTTTGGAAAAGTATCCCAGGTCCCGTTTCTTGAAGCGCGCAATGCTTGCCATCTACTCCGGCTTGGAGTTCCTCATCAACCTGGACGTCTATCTCAGGAGTTCCTTGGTAAAAGGCGTTCCGCCTTTATTTGTCGAAATCGAACATCTCTACGAGGACTCTGAGAAGAAGGCGACAATTGCCGGTCTCATTGAGCAGTATTCAACGAATATGACTAAATTTTCGACCCTAGGACCTATTAAGGGCGTCACCGAAGTGGCCCCCTTGCCGAAAGAACCCCCGACAACCCTCTTATGGTTCAACTACCTCCGCGCTCAGCACTTGAAGAAGGTCGGGCAGATCAAAGAGGCCCTGGACGTTATCCACGAGGAGCTGGTTAAAACCCCGACTGTGGTCGACTTTTACAACTTTGTCGGCGAGTGCCTTATGGAGTCGGGCGACTACATTGGCGCCAGTCGCTGGGTGGAAGAGGCCCAGTCCCTAGACACTGCTGACCGTTATATCAACTCCTCCTGCGTCAAGTCCCTCCTCAAGGCCAATCGCATCACCGAAGCAGAGTCGATGGCCTTCAAGTTCACATTTGGCTCTAAATCCTCTGTCGAATACCTGATTGAGATGCAGTGCATGTGGTTCTTGGTGGAGATGGCCAGAGCCTATCAGGAGTCCAAGGATCTCGGGCTGGCTCTGAAGCACTGCCACCTGGCCGAACGCTGCTACTCCTCCAACATTAATGACCAGATGGACTTTCATTCCTATTGCATCAGGAAGGTCACCCTGAGGGCCTACGTCGAGTGCATCCAGCTCTGTGATAACATCCGAGCCCATCCGCCCTACTTTGACGTCGCCCTGACAGCCATTAAGGTAAGCTCTGCTACATTTCATTATCAAATATTCTATGAGCAGAAAAATTCCCAAATTTTGGAAAAAATCAATTTCTTAAAAATATGGTTTTGTTAAAAATAAATTATTTAACCATTACAAAAATA
This sequence comes from Gyrodactylus salaris, assembly GCA_000715275.1. Classification (NCBI taxonomy): domain Eukaryota; kingdom Metazoa; phylum Platyhelminthes; class Monogenea; order Gyrodactylidea; family Gyrodactylidae; genus Gyrodactylus; species Gyrodactylus salaris. Next base: position 50,721 of record KL566972.1, read on the forward strand.
TTGATCCATATTAAATTATCAACAAAATATCTCTTTTGAGTATTTCTTGACTCGATTCTCTTCTGCGTTGTTATAAAATCAACATATTGCATTCCTTCAACATTGATTGCAAGACGATGGCTCTTGTATTCAATATCTGTAATTCTATTATCGATTTTTTTTGTCTTTCATCAAGCATTTTCATTGGCCAATCAAGACACTTTGGATTAATTCACTCTTGAATGAATTAGTAAATTGAGTATAGGAAGTGATCTTTGATTGAAATCTCCCTCACACTTTTCTACCCGTTCTCAATTGGGTAGAGGAATCAACTTTCCACATGAATTCACATTTGACGTCCCTCTTGCTTCTAATTTTAATACCTCAACGGTATTTTTGCTTGTTCAAACGAGATTAATTAAACCCTCTATTTCCTCTATAGATTTACCTACACCTCTATAAGAATCCATTTAATGAAAAGGAGAATCAAGAGAGCAAAGTTGGTAAGTACATCTTTGTATATAGATCTGTAACACGGATCACTTTTTTTTATCTATATCTAATAACCTCTCAATTTCTTGTCATTCTCAATAGAGCTCTCTAGCTTTGGGATTAATTCACAGACATTTTTCCTTCGTTTCAAATTTAAAAAATCGATTATTTCAAAGAAACGTAGCAAATACGGAATTCCCACCACTCATTCGAAAGAGTTTGATCTGCGAAACAAGAATATTTTAAATCCTCGTTGGCTAGGTCATGTTTCTGGAGCTTCTTTTGAATAATGACGAAATTGTAAAATGCCTCTTCCTCCACAGAATTGAGTGCAGAGAACAAAAAGCGCCGGGCCAAAGAGCGCAAGGCGGCGTTCAAGGCGAAAGAGGAGGCTGAACGCCAGAAGGCACAATCCGAGAAGAAGGACAACAGCAGCAAGAACAAACACGCCCACCACGAACAGCCGCAGGCCGCAGCCAATGACGATGACCCCACTCTGCATCCCATGAGTTTAGTCAAGGTAACTAGAATATATCTAAATCAAGTCACTTTCATACTACTATCCTCCCCTGTTAGTAGTAAGCAATTTTCTCAATGATAATCTATTTCAATAGCCAGAAGATCCCCTTGAAGAAGCCAGACGTTTCCTATTGCCTCTCTGTGATCAATTCCAGGACAGATTCGAGACGCACTGCCTGTCCTATGAGATTTATGAAAGAAAGAGTGGGTTGAACTTTCACACCTTTTTGTTTCCCATGAGAATAGAAATGTATTACGCATCATTTATTTTCAAGTGCACTCGTGTGACTAGCTTTACGCCAGTCATGGGTCTTGAGAGAAACTAATCTTTCCCCTTTAGATATGCTCGCCCTGATGTTCAGTAGCATCGTGAAAGGCTCCCTCCTCGAGCACTCTGACCGTCATCCCTGGCTCCACGAGTGTAGTGTGAGATTCCTTATCAAGTTCGCCTCTCTCAAACTCGACGCACGGATCCCTGAGAATGCAGATGAGGACGCGCTGGCCATTTACGCGAGCTTTAAGAGGATATTCAACGAAAAGGTCAAATCCTTCTTCCATAATGTCCTCGATGCCAAGACCTTTAATGAAGAAAAGTCGACCAAATTTCCGAATGATTTCAAAATTCAATTTTCCTGTGAGTTGATCTAAATTATTGCTGATTATTATTTTATTTCGAAAGCCTCTACGTTTTCATCTCAACAGGTTGACCTCTGTAATGGTTTAACTTGGTTTTTATTTTCTCAATCGATAACTCTTTGCTCGTTTATTGATTAGAGTATCGACCAAGTATCGATTACATGAACTGTTAGCATGAACTTGTTCTCTTTTAGTTTAGTAACGTTTCTCAAATACCCTTTTACCAAAAAATCTGATCAAAAACGAAGCTCATAGAACCTCTAGTCCAAATTTTTTATGGTCGGCCTGCCCTTATCAAAAGTCTTCAAATTAGGTCAAATTTCTCGAGCCTTTATCTGCCCGAGCAGCGCTGCAAAACTATACAACGACCTACCCAGCCTTAACGACTCAAAATGGCAAAAGGACCACGAGGTCATATGGAGTGATGCCTTCTACGCCCTGACGAGAATGCGGGAATCTATGGACCATGAGATTGCTCCAATTAACGCAGAGATTATCGATTCTTTTCGTGCCAAATGCAAAAGTCTATTTCCTATGGCCACCGTCTTCCACACTGACGAAGAGAAGGCCAATATTAGGGATGAAATCATCAAAGAGGTCTCTAGAACCAAGAACCTCGGGCTCTACTCTCGATGCAACGACAGCACTTTTACTGTCAACTCCGCCAAGCATTCCTTCGGCAGAATCGACGACTGGCTCGCCAACCTCAGTCTTCATGATGGCCAAGTCTGCCAATAGGCCACCACTCACTCTCTCTCTCTCAAATGCTCTCCTTGTATTCTTCTCTTTTTTTCTATATTAAATCAACCAGCCTTTTATCCACAAGACACCTTTTCATCAATAGTCCCAAGAATTCTTTTGGAGTTTTTAAAACAAAAGTTTCTACCAATTTAAATTAGGAAAAATGTCAAATTTGTCAATATAATTTTTGTATCTTTGATAATGAAATTGATTCCTGAGTGGAATGTTTAATTAAATGTTAGAATTGGATCCTGGTTTGCCTCATAGATGTCTGAAAAGAGAAGAAAGTCATGATTTAATGATTGAAAAGTGCTGCCAACACTCACCAGAGATTATCCGACACCAGGGAACACAAACGTATGTGAGATAGGTGTTTAGCGCTACCGAAGGCAGCTGCTGCTTCTTCTCCTGCAGCCAGAAGAATGAGGATCCCAATAGTCTAAGTCGGGCATCGGACCCAGTCCGTGGGAAATCATCGAGCTGTTGGCTTTCTAAAAGTGCAATTAGGACGAAATGCAAACCCACCATTGTGAATTCGGTCATTGGTTTCTATACACGGCAGAGGATCCTCCTTCTCCTCGGTCTCTTTGCCCAAAAAGTCGTTTATGGAACCCCGTATGCTGCTATCCTGTGCTGTGCTGTTATTCTTCAGCAGTCCCGAGAACATGTTGGCCACTCTACTTTTATGGGCCTTGAACTGAAACGGCTCCTTCCTCGGGCTGACATGAGCCGACTGCGCTCTCGTGTGAGTTCTGCGCTCTGTTGCTTTATCATTTACATAGGAGGTAGTCATTAGAGGGTTGGTCAACTCGGTATTCGCCAGCTCTTCATGGCTCATGTGCACGCCACGGTGAATGATTAGCTCATCGGTTGTCTACAAAAATCTAATTATACTGTCTAAACAATTAATGGTCTCAATGAATCAACCAGGGAGTTGAACAGTTTAAAAATGTAGTCAACCAAGACTTTTAGGTAACAAAACAATGTTTATACGTGAAAAGAAAGAAATCAATACCATTTTCAAAATTGAAAAGGTTACTAATTTTGTTGATCCAGTCACTTAAACAAGAAAAAATGCATTTAGAACTAGTATGAGCATTTAATTCGAATGTTATGCGTTGCTGGAGAGTCTGAGGTGCAGACTTTAACTAACCCCCTTTTTGATGAATTCCACTCTATTGCTGACTGAATTGGAAAGGTTGTCATTTTCAATTTTCGCGACACCTATCTCAGCATGTCCCTTCCCACAGGGGCCAATCAGGCGCAAGAATTGGACATTTCTCTTCTTCCCACTCAAAGTGAAAAGAGTGGATCTCTTTCTGTATCCCCTGCGTGAAGCTGGGAGATTTATGCGTGAGAGCATTGCACTCTTCAGTCCATCGTGACTAACACTTCCGAAGAAGATGACAGTTAAATTGGTGCTGTTCTTATCGATCGCTGTGAGCTCGATGAATAAATGCTCATTCTCACTTATACGACAGTCCTGGAATATCTAAAGTTGAGCAAAATTAAAAGTTGTCTAACATTTGAATTAAATTAATATCCACCTCTTCAAAATTATCGATTGCAAAGTAGATATTTGGATAACCAATTTCTTCAGACTCTCCTTTCTCATCCATGCGTCGATATGAAGGGGAACCGTACACGATTTTGGTAAATTTCCTAATTATTTCTATCTCAGTCGGCCCAGTTCTGGTGCAAACGGCGAGTGTAATTTTATATTCGAACTGAAGTATGAAAAAGATGTTAATTTACATTTTGTAGAATGAGATTCAAATAGAAAGATTCTTCCCACTTAACTCCAGTCTTATCATCGAAAGGTAGATTTGGGCTATTTTTCCTAAATATTCTGAGCAGATCATTCTGAAAATTTATTAAACTATGATAAAATTACGTTCGAAAGTTTATATTTGTTAGATTTATTTACAAAGAATAAAAGGTCATCTGCCTCTAGTGAATCATGAGAAAGAATGAAAAAATTTCGAAAATTTTCTATCCATTCGTCTAATGATGGGGATTCAGAGGACTCATCCCCATACAGATTTGGTACAATTTTTTTCAAAATCTTTCCAATTTTAAGAGCATATTAAACAGACCCACTAAAACAAACGATCATATATTTTTTATTTAATTTGTTATGATTGATGGATTTTTGATCAAATCAAACTTCCCACGTGTTCGGTGACACCTAAGTTTCTCTTTCTACATGTGTGCATCATCTTGAATTACTGGTATTGCCATCAAAAGGCTGGTCTCAATCAGGGAGGTGTAAACTCTCCGCTTACGAATTAGTGGGGGCTTGTTCATCGGCTTATAGGAAAACTGGTAATTGACTTAAATCGATGTGTAAGTAGTGCTGACATTGTGCCCAGGGCTATGGCGCTTGGATCGATGACCTCATTCAAAGAAGTCTGAGCCACCGGGAGCTATTGATGCCATAACCCCTCTATGGATAGATAGTCTCTTTGGGGGTGTAGAGGATGGAGAATCTGGAATAGCTCACCACAGCTAAATTGCCCTGGTAGAACGGTGCCAATACAGCTTTAATCGGTTTAGTCCTTTATCTTTTTTTTGCTGTATGTCCTTTGTCAAGTCTCCTCGAGCGGGCATTCGTGGCGGGACGGGTAGATACGTCCCAGAAGGTTATTGGTCATGGCGGCAATGCGAGTAAATCTACTTGATGTGGGAGATGGATAAAAGCTTCAGCATCAATTCAACTATAATTTTAAATATATCATTATAAATATCCTTTTATATCGCCGTCGTACTGATACTTAATTAAATATTTCAACTAATCCTCCTTAACTTTTCATCCAATTATTGTAATATTTTTGCAAATATATATATCTTTATATTTTCTAGATTACTGAAAAAATATTATTAGCTCAGCTTACCATTGCAATTAGCATTATCATTCGTTCCGTTCATGTTTAAAATGTCAACTTTTCAAATTGAAATTTAGTTTAGTTATAAAAATTATAACAAACCAAGCTTTTCATTTTTCCTAGTTTTTCTCTTAACACTGTTTAAATTAGAAAAATTTATGAATTAAAGATATTTTTTCATTAATGGAAATCGAATATGATGAAATACAAGATGATATTTTACCCTCTAAAATTATTAAACTGGTCAATTTCCCTGGAATTGTCCTCAATGAAGAGAAGGCTCTGTCATACTTGGGTGGATTGAGTACAATCAGTAAAGTATGACATTTTCATTTTTATCAATTAGTCCTTTTCCACAAACAATATGCTCAGTCTCAACTTCAAGCCGGAAATGAAATTATCCAAATCTGTCAAATCCAGTACTAAGACGACAACGTCAATTCTTTTTAAATCGGTAAAATACAAAAATAAGAAATCCGGTAAAATAAAAGTTGTTACGGAAATAATTGGCCCGATCTACGTTGTGCATGAGTTCAAATGTAAATTCCTAGCTTAATCTTTTAGACCTCTTCGATTTTGATTACCTTCCATTTGACTTGAGTGGAGAAACCTTGAATGTTTTCTATGACAAACTTATTATCGACAAACCCATGGAGACCATGGACACTTACATCTCTCGAGATGTCCCGCTATATGCTCCTGCTTTGAACTTTAGCCGTTACGAGTCCCCTCTTAGTTATAAATTTGCCCCACGCTTTAGAACTGAGCTCTACATTGAACTAGAAGAGAACACTCAAAAGGCTCCATATCGTAAGCATTTCCTAGAATCTTGAGAGATTTTATTTTTCTTAATTCAATATTATTTTGTTTAGATCGCAAGGATCGCAAAAGCTACGCCATTTTCGTTGATTTTAACGACCAAATCCCAGCTGAACCTATGGACAAGGCAATGGACAGAATTCCTTCAATGTTGATGCAAAAGCAACTTGAGAAAGCCGTAGAACTGTTCAATTCACGGCCAATTTGGTCCAGATCTGCACTCATCCACCACATTCCCAATATATCAGATAATAAATTAAAGGCCATTCTGCCTTGCTGTGCATACTTTATGCCAGGCGGGCCGTGGGCTCGCCTCTGGATCAGATTCGGCTTCGATCCAAAATTAAAGCCAGAAGCGAGGAAATACCAAACAGTAGATGTTAGAATAAAACCCTCCACTCGAATGCATTTCCTATTCACAGAAGCTGACTCTTTTAAAAATAGCTTCAATCCGTTAAACTCAAAATTTGAAGATCGCTCAGATGATGAGTTGAATGAAGAAATCGATGAAAAGTCCAAGGCAATTTTGAAGAATGATCCAAACTACACAGAGAAACGATTCAGATTCTCAAGGACATGCTGGCCTATAGCTAAGCAAGTGCATTACCAACTGATTGATATTGAGCTTGATGAGGTGAAGCAGATTATTAATGCTCCCCCGGTGCGAAAGGTTTGCGATCCAGTTGATGGATGGCTTCCGGTCAATCATCAAAACGATATCAGAACTCTCATTATGAACAGTCTCAAGCAATGGATTATATTGGATGGTTCAAATAAAGCCTAACTTTTATACTTACTTACTCCTTGATTAATAATCAATTTATCAAGATAAAATCAATAATAAGATTTTTTGATATTGAATAATTGGGTAAATGAAGATTGGCCTTGGACAAACAAAAGTCATTGTGAAATTGTAGATTTAAGTGGGAGTTTAAAAATTTAAATATGCAGAAATTGCTCCTGCTATCACTCTCCGCTTATAAATGAATACATGAATAATTTTGGATTAGATGATTCTCAATCTTAAAAATAAACTATCACTTAAAAAGAAATCGGACCACAAAAAATCGGATTATAATAAAAACAAAAGAAAGAGTACTCATTTGGAATATCTAAGCTTTGAAAGTTGTAAGTCAAGTCCCCCTTCGATAATCTCTACCAGTCTAACTCATTATCTCGTTTAGCCCTCGATAAGGGAGCCTTATCATGTTCTTTTGCTGCAGCTGGAATTCAAGCTTCAGTCACAGAATCTGAAAATTCAGACGCTCCTCATTCTACTAACAGCTGTAGATCCTCAATACCCAAGCAAAAAGTCCCCTCACTAACCTCCCATCAAAGTCCTTTTGATAACTTTAGGTTGAACTTGAAGAAAACCTTCAAAGGATCCAAAGCTTCGTCTACTACAGAAGCCACGAATAAGCTCATTCACTTCTACAGTTACACGAATTCGGAGCCTTCCAAGTTAACATCATCCCAGTACGAGACTAGCAAAACCTTCTCTCTCGACAATTCCTGCATAGAGTCCAGCGAAGATTGGAGCGAAAGTATTTCTCAGCCCTTTAGAAACAGTTGGCAAATCTCACCTGACCTATTATCGAATACATTTTCTGCTAGTTCCGGACATTTTAACTGTGAGTTGTAGTTATTATCTCCTAATAAAACTGAGTTAGTTATTCTTCAAGTCTGGTTCTTATCTACGGGAAGTTATTTAGCGTAAAAATCTTTTCAGAGGGTTTAAATCCCAATAAATAACTGTTGATAGGAGGGGAAATAAATAAATAATCCTACATTTGACCCAGATTGCTACTATGAATTGAATAATGGACACTTTTTAAACAAATCACTCATAAGATTTATTTCTAACCTCCCTTTCTTTAAAAAAAAAAACTTAACCATGTTATCTAAAATAAGTCAGAAATCAAATCGGTTAGAAAAAATGAGAACTAATTACAGAAATATCTAAAAGTAATTCTCTATGTGTAGAAGGGTTAAACATCGTTTGTAAACATGTTATTTTGGCATTAATCTGATCTCGAATTCAAATTCACTCACTGAAAAAACTTGTCAAAAAGTCACCTTTATCTGACATGAATTTTCGAAAATTTTCATAAAGATTTTTTCACAAAATTCCAAGATGGTGGGTGTGATGAAGGTGGATTCGATACTATTTTGAACATTTTATTCTATATTTAAAGAATTCATTTTACGAAAGATTATTTAAAACATTTGTATCGGTATTATACTGACTTTTTAGAAAAAGAAATTATATTTTAAATTAGAATCTAAAGAGTTCCTCTACTAAATCGAATCTTTCAACCTTCATTTTGATCAGAACAACCAAATCCGCCATTTTGAATCTTACTGTAAAATCTTTTTTTGAAAAAAAAACCTTCCTATGGATAATCAAGAACCTTATTTGATAAAACTCTTGGGTCTCGTCTGGTCTCATCAGGAAGTGAAGAACATCTTTCGCAAAGAAAATCTTGCTTCCTTCAACTGTAACATAACCTCTTCCCCATTTCTCCGTGAGGGGTGGAGAGGTCAAAATTACACTAAATGCAACACCCAGATAAACCATAAATTTTTTTTGAAATTGTACAAATATCATTCTCACGAAAAAAGTGATTCATCGCAGCTCTATCTAAAAAATAAATGTTTTCTACTTATGAGTAGTGCATATCCCGGATAAATTTTTTCACAAAGCAGTGGCCCAGTGCACCCAAATGATGTATTTTCACAAACCGAGTACTATTACAGACACATGTCACACTACATGCATTCTTATCTGTCCAATCTTGGAGTATATTAGAACAGAAACAAGTTTAAACTTTAAAATAGATTTCAATTAAACAAACTGAACATGGAAACTAAATCTGGGATAAGGCAGACTACATTTCTTTCGACTAACATTCTCCTATTGACTAGACTAATTAAATAATTATTCCCAAATTGCGCACTTTAATATCAGGAACGAAAGACTGTGTTTTTTTCCTCTCCAGAAATAAATTCCTTCCTAATATGCTATCCAATTTAAAATTGTATTATAATTTTTTCAAATTACACCCAACTTGACATTTAAAATGAAACCCCCTTCCTAGCACCTGATCCGAGTTTGAATAACCCGAAATTCAATAACCCATCACAACTCTCGTTGTCGAAAGGGGGATCGAACAATAACGCTGCCAAGATCTCGTCCTTCTATCACAACCAAGGCTCCGGTAGTAATCAGAGTCCTACCGAGAGACTGACCACGTCGAGAATCTCCTTTCCCTCAATACAAATCAAAAACCAAGGCCAGCACTATCCGGGCAACTTGGGTCAATTCGACAGTATTAGACAAATGAACTCATCCTTCGATGAGACCCTGCGTCATGTGAGAAGCATATCCCCGGGGCAGAATAAGAGAACCAACGGGCAAGCTATCAACAATAGACCCCTCTCCCAACTCATACAATCGGCCGAGATCAAGAACCCCGAGAAGATGACAACCTCTTTGATGGACGGTGAGTAGAGTTATAAAGATTTTGATTCGAAGGGATTCATGGAAGAAAACCATAGAAGTGCTTCAAGAACTAAGTTTTGCACCCTCCAAATATGAAAGGGGTCCTATTAAAGTTATACACAATAAGGCATTCAGATTTGGGGTATTGCCACTTTTTATACATGATGTGTAGGAGAGCACTGCTTTTTGATTTTACCTCTTTTAGATCGCGCACAATCGTAATCTAGACATGATTTCACGAGGAACTGTGTATTAAATATTTATTCAAGGTGTTGGAAACAGGCCAAAATAATTTGTATATGAAAATCGTATTCAAATTAATTTGAACTTGCGCCAAAACTTAAACCGGGACTTTTCTCGACTATCTAAAGATTCTGTGAGAGATGGGAGTAATATTTGGGAACTACATGAAATATGCCATCCTTTAGAAGAAACGTTCTCAACGCCTTTTGTTAGGAAGATGTGACTGATGCGCGATATCTAGTTAAAAATTAGCCAGAATTTCGAAATCTTAACGGAGAATATTTTCAAAACAATCTGATTATCTTTTGGAGCGGAATAATTTGCTTGAACAGAATATATCGATATTTTCATTTAGTAGCCTTTAAAGAGCGAGAAAATCGATGGCGGCTATTTGAATTTATTTGGGAATTTTCAACAAATCAGAGTTTCGACCACAGTAGATCGATTCAAAGGGCACGAAAGATAGAAATAGCCTCAGAATTAGTTCTTGATCATATAATTGAGCAATCTAAAGCGTTTCCTCGTGATCTTATTTTAAAAAGCAGTGCCCTAGCCTCCATCCTTTTGAACGTTTTTTTGAGAATCT
>JJOG01003552.1:0-14790 GCA_000715275.1 Gyrodactylus salaris
GAAGGCAAAATTAAAGTTTTATTAAACTATTTGTACAAATTTCGAGCACTCTCTTCAGGATTTATACACTGTATGAATCGATAGTTGTTGTAACTTCTACCCTGACCAATTAGAAGGCCAGTCGTTTAAAAAAAATGTTAACCAATAATAACGCTCATACCTATGTTTTAGCCCTATATAAATCCTGAAGAGAGTATTGTACAAATAGTTTAATAAAACTTTAATTTTGCCTTCAATTTTTATTCTGTCCTCCCATTATAAAAATAAATTCCTGATTTATCGTCATCAATTCCAGTATTTTGGAGCTTCAGGTAAAATCCTTGGCGATGTTTGGTTAATCAACAGTTTGAACCTTGTAAATTTACCCATTTTAGAAAGAAAAGCGTATCGAATTCAAGTGGAAATAATCTTCTGAATTCATAAAATATTAATATTTTGTTTTTTCTAAACCTAGCTACTTGATAGAAATAAATTTTATTTTGGATATTTTTGTGCAAAATATTTCAATTGAGCAATCCTGACTTGTCAGACTCTATGACCAAAATGCATTACAGCTAATTTAAAATTTCCAAATGTGGATGTTTTGAATAAAAAGACCAAACAATTTTAAAGTTCGAGGATGCAATATTTTCAATCATGGCTCTAGAAAAACTAGTTGATAAATGCATCGACACAAAATATCATAAATATTCATATGGGAAGATCTTCAAAGTGTTCTAAATGTTCTCTTTATAAACTGTTCATAAGAACCTGGATTGGAATATGTCTTTATTTTGTTTTTTCCAAGCGAAAGAATTATTATTGAAAAATCATCATCACGGGAAATCATATGGGGGTTTTAAAAGAATTAAAGTTTAGTAACAGGCATTATCAGATCTAAGTGCAATCAACTCCAGAAAGAAGAAAATCCTTTCAACCTAGTGACTCTACAACACTCAGGCCTTTCATCCTTTAATCATTACTGAAAATGTCACTAAACACTAAGAAGATTATTGTTCCGTATGTAAGGCTTACGATACAATTTATAACATGGATGCCAAAAATATATAATACCGGAATAGCTCAGGCAATAGAGTACCAGGGGCATGATATTAAGGCCTGGCTTCGAATCCCGGTATACTGATGAGTCCCATGAAGACGAAACGCGTATATTTCTGGTGTTGAAGGTAGTACGGAGATCTTTGGCTGTGTGAAATTGTTATGAGTCAGTTCTTAAAAATTTAATCCCAACGACACACTAAACTACTTTCGAGTAGTCATTAACCCTTATCATCTAAAAATATATATAAGAGATGATGGTCGCTGATTATCCTATGTGTTGGAATAATTATTATGCAGCCTTTTGAAGAAGCATTTTTTATTAAAAGATTCTGATAACTCATCCAGAGTCATAGCAATATAATTCATATTCTGATGTAGATAATTGACTTCCGTTGTATGAGATGAGTAATTTCATATTCATTTGCAGACTGAATAATAATTCTGCTTCATGTCACCAGATACAACCAGTAATTTCAACTTTAGAATAATTATAGAGTTCTGTTTCGTTGAACAATACCATTGATTTATTTCGAATATTGACAAGCTTTTTTCATGATTGATAAAATTAATCGCACATAATATATTAAGTTGTAATCCTGACCCGAAATTTTGAATTATACATCGAACCAACTATGACCACTAATTCCTCTACTCCTTTCGATAGAAGTACGACTCCTATGGAAGTACCTTCTTCAGATCCCGTTCTTACTCCAAAGCAGTGGATGGCAGCCATGATGATGGCGCAAAGGTCACTAGAGTATTTGACCGGTCAATCTTCCCATTCCGAGTATCAGATCTCAAGAACGCAACATGATGAGCCAGACGTGAGGGGTATTAGGCTCCCACGTATAGTACTGGGTCAATCTCATGAAAATTGATTTTAGAAATATGCAAATTGCGTCTAACAAAGACCGGCTGAATTGACTGATGATCGCATAGCGGAACGCTTCAAAAGTAATCAGGGTCATTGTTTCTCAGGTATTCGAAGCGGAATCTGACGTTTTGAGCTCCTGAAGTAGATTATCAACCAAGGATAGAATAACCTTGACGGATCAAGTTAACGAAATGCGGGACATAGTCACCAAGGCCAACATTTACCGATAGTTATCGGGGCTTGCAAATATGCTTATGAGGCTATTCCTTGTGTCCCTACCGAAATGGTTGGTATCAAAATTGGTAGATAGAGTTAATGGGTATACAGCTGAATTGTATGTTGAAAATCAGACCATGTTTATAGTATCCATTTCGAAGTCACTATCATCAAGTGAGTCTAGATATATACCTATGTTAGATAGTTTCTAAACCTATGGAGTATCGTCCAAAGATATAAAACTTCTAACTTAATCTGTTCCTCCTTAAAGGAACAGTGGCCACCAAAAAGCCTATCAAGTTTTATACAGTGGTGAATGAAAAAGGGAAAAAATATTCTCTTTCAATTTTTAATTAATGACTTGAAATATGGCAAGCCTCAGTTTGACTTCTTGTCATGCTACTATAGGCACCCTTTATAAGTAGTATTAATAGTATCGTTACAAGGATTAAAGAACTCATCTAAGTTTCCCCTGTATTCTTTTTCAAATTTCCATAAAAGGTTTGGCACCAAGGCTTCATGTGTCTCGCTCCGGTCAAATGTCAATATTCGACTATCCCTCCGAAATTCATGAGTTTCTTGCCTACATCTAGACTCTGTTGGGAATTAATAATAATCCATATTCCCACAAGTAACAATAACCATAAATATAAAAACAAGAGGTGTAATTAAAAGTATATCATAGAGATGTGTTTGAATATTTCATAAAGAACTCTGATTTACAAAAGAGTAAGACTTATTTGTACTACAGTGATATGCCTCTCAAGAAAGCGATCTTCATGAACATTCATGATGTCGATCTCGAAGGATCAAAAATTCGGTTAGATAGTTGATCCTGAATCTCTAATCTTATGATAAGATAGAGAAATCTAACTTTTATTGTTGGCAAAATGATCATCAAACTGATTCCTTAGCCTCAGTAGTGGGAGCAACGCCAGAGGTACGGAGGCGACGGAGAATAAAATTATATTTAACGTCTCTGCGATTCATCGAATCATCTCTGATGGGAATTTATTCAGACAACGATCAAGAAAGCTCGCAAAGTGCTTAAAACTAAGTTTAAACTGTTGATCGATCGAAGGATAGCCCGACGTTCATCTAGTGAATGGTGTTCTCCCATGACAGTTAATGATAAAGATAGAGTGTGTGGAGACTATCACGACTTGAATTACATCCATAATCTCTCAGATTAGCCGGGAAAATGTTATTTTCGTGATTGGATGCATATTCCGCTTAACATCAGATACGGGTACATCCTGACGACGTTGATGTAGCGGAATGCCATTAAAGTTAAATAATGCAGGGGCTATATTAAAACGTATTATGGATACCATCGTTGGTCATATTCCCGATTTCTTAGTCTACATTGACGATATAATTATTGCAAGTGATAGTAATGAGGAGTATTAGTGAAGACGGACTGACTCCACTTGACAGCAATGTATTAGGTATTTAAGAGTTTCCCGAAACTGTAACCAAACTTCAATTACAAGCTTTCTTAGGACTTCTAAACTTTTACCGGATGTTTGATAAATGTTCAACGATGGTGGAAAGCTTTGGAAAAGTTGAAATGAACAGGTAGTGTTGTAATATCCAGACCCTAACGTGCCTTTTGAGTTATATTGTGACGCTCGCTAGAAGATCTAGGAGCAGCCTTACAAAAATATTCCTCTAAAGGACCGCGTCCAAACGCATTTACGATCTGGAATTAGCATCGGTGTATAAAGCATGCCGGTAAATACGTCACCGAGAAGTGAAATTATGAACAATAAAACGATAACTCAATCAAAAAACGATATTGATCTTACTAGAGTGGCACGTCGCTTAGAATATATTGGCATTGAGTTGATGATTAGCACAACAACAACGAGGAGTATTCAACGGTTGGAAGATTTTTTTGCAGAAACCGAAGACTTTCTAAGGATCTGGTTGTTATTCGAAAAAAACGAGCTTTTGGATCGTAATGTTGAAACTTAGTTTTAAAGGGTAACGAGAAATTAGTGAACTGCAAATTAGAATGTAAAAAAGTGGAACGTGCACTTTTCGTTGATAAGGAACGAAGAAATTCGAAAGGTACAAATGTCCCTAAAAGAAGAAATATCCCTCGCAGTTCAGAAAGAAGCTGATGAATACAAAGTGAACATCGACAGACTGAGTCAAACGATGAATATACCAGGAAACATGTTGCGTTCTCAGAAAATCATTAGGGGAGAAGCTCTCTCGGATTGCTAAACTTAAAAAAACTCAACAATTTACAGATGGTTTATGTTGTCTAAATGAAATTGAATACTAGTAGAAAAAATTAAGAATCTTTTATAGTGTTATAACATCAATAATGCAGCATCTTTATGGTTTCAGACAATTTGCGGATAAAAAATTCCCCATAAAAATTGACACGATATATATAATATCCTAGAGTTTAATAAGAAATCTACAAAATTTGATTGAAAACTCTAAACTTATAGATTGGAATGAATAATAATGCATAACATGCCTCTCAACTAATTTACAAGACGTAAACGATAAAAATGTGAAGAATTTTGAAAACCGTATTTATGCGTATTTCGTGCAAATTAAAAAGCTACCTTTGATATTCATAATATTGATTAAAATAGTTAAAGTTTTGAAACTAATTTGTAATTCAACGATGGTTGTGAATATTCAAATCTATATTCCTTGCCATAATTGCACCTATTGACATGGGTTACTCAAATGGAATCCAATAAAAACGATGAGCTTCCCCTACACAAAAGATTTCACAGAATACGACGATAAAAATTATTCCAGTCAGGCCTTGAAAGAAGCCCAAAGCCATCGCGATCATCTCCACAGAATTCGCTATGACTATTTAAATTCACAAGAATTCAGCCCTTGTGATGCCATGATCGATGCCAAGAGTCCGGTTCCTCTCGCGAGTAAAGGAGAGATTTCTTATGACTTTACAGCCTTCAAGCGCGACAAAGATCTCCCCATCTTCGGTCATGACAGAGTTCCCGATCAATTCAACTCCTCTTCGTATTTATTCAGAAGCCCCGAAGAAAACGTCAGTCTTGATAGTCTCAATAAGAGCGAAGAGAACATGTTCAACCTAAATGACGATCTTATTGCAAGTCGTCTGTCTGTAATCCTCGAAAAGACTGAATCCATCATGACCAACACGCCAGACATTAACACAACCTCTAGGATATCAGTTGATACAATTAAAAGGATGTCTACTAACAGCAACAAGACGCCAATTATTATCACCACGCCAGATAATAGTCAGTTCATTCACGACGATTGTGTCAGTGATCGGGAAATAGAGGAACTGCCCTCAGCCCATGAGAAGTCGGCCTCCACTATGCAAGATGATGACACACTCAAGTCCATGAAGTCCCTCGGGTACTCCTCACTAAAGTCCTCGGAGATGTACATTGCGCCGTACGCTCTGCAACAACATCGGGCGATTTCGGAGAATTATCTTTACGCGAATGAATTGCCTCCTTGTGAGCTGCCAGTGCCCAGTTCCCCTCTCACCTCCTCTAAGTCGAATCGCTCACGGTCCGCTGGGAATGAACAAATGCTGAATAGGATATCTTATGAGGAGTTTTTGGAGAAGCGACCTAGTCTCAAGTCTACTGTGAGTATTTTTTAAAATTGAGAGCAAAAAAAATTATCAGTTAGGTCATTGTGGAATCTTATCGATGTGCTGAAAATATTTTTCATCCTCTACTAACAAGTAGTACACACTTGAATATCAAAAAGAGTCTGGACAAATGATGATGATACAACATATTCTCATCCTAGGTATGAAAGAGAATATTTCTCTGACACTTGTCTGTCTTTTTATCCTCAATCAGATGAAAGCTTATTTTTTCAAAAATTTTCTATTTCTCTCACAAAACTAAATAACTCAGACTCAGAAGTAATTGTTCTCAGGGATTAGGAAGTGAATTGTAATAGTTTATAATACTTTGGAGTGAAAAGGATGAGACTTGCTTTTTATCAAATCCAAAAATTGTTCACAATTTCTATTTAGCCACAAGAGTATTTCTTTTATAAATCTGTAGGTTTCAATTCTACCAATTTTGTGGGAAATATATATAACTATTAACGTCCTTAGATACGAGGAAACATTTCTTTGAACCAGCAAAGAAAACTATAAATTTTCTTTTGAAAAATACTTTAGATCAGATGTTAGCAAAACCTTTTCAAACATCATTGAACAGAAACTAAAATAACTCAACGAGGAATGAAATATTGATAGAATCTTCTAATTATATAAAAAATTATCCAAGTTACCACTCAGAATTTACACGACAGATTTTAATGAAATTTTCTAAAACCGTCCATTTTAAATCATGATTTTCAATAACCAATCAGAATGCAGCATTCAGCCTTTTCATTTCCTCTCTGCCATACACTAATTTTTTTCATAATTTCTCGGCCCATCACAAAGGGATTGTTCGAAGGATTGTGTGTCAAATTTACAAATTTAATATGTATTTAAATGAATAGATTCTAATCTTCTTTCAGGCACACAAAATTTGAACCGACTGGGACGAATAACAACATTTATTTTATGCTCAATTATTTGCGCGCAAAAATTTGATTCGTCTCTATTATTAAGATGTATTAATAACACATTAAATTCAAGTTGCAATAGATGCATAATCTTGAATCAAACTTTATGTCCCACCGGTGACCCACTTGGTCATGAAAGGTCAAGTTAATATTAAAAATAGGGCCTGGAAAGGTTAAGCTATTAAAGGCACACGCTAAATATCTTAAATCCGAATATTTTCTTTCAAATAGTAAAATTAAGGGAAAATCCCCAAAACTTCTTTATTTTTGGTCAAAAAATGATAATCTTTTCTTCTTCTAAATAAAGCTCTCAAAATTTCGGCTTAACTTCTTAAATGGGAAATATGATCATTCAACACAGATATCTCCAAATTTGAAAACTTTAACATAAAACAGATTTGCTCATATATTTTACCCTTAATCCTCAATGATGACTATTTATACCCTTTTGATTTTAATTATAACAAGGAATTACTACTGGATGTATTTGATTAATAGACATGCTCCAAATGGTCCTATAATTTTGTAAAAAAAAGAATTCCAATTTTATCCAAAAGGGTTATTTTGCTCTTTTTTGTACGTTTCTGGCCTAATAATACAAATTAGAACTAATTTTTTGATATTGATTCATAACTTGCCTGAAGTTTTGGTAACATTGTTATTGATGGGAAACAAGATCTGGCAGTAATTTTATAAACTTTAAAAGTTTGCAATTTTGTGAAAAAAAAGTCCCTCGGATCTCTCGTTAAACATTTTTTGAGAATAAAATATTTTTGATGTTTAAGTTGTGTGAAGATAATATCTTTGTTCACTGATATTAGCCTTATATTTGCCGTCTGGTATTACAATTTTCATTGTTTATCCATTACTAATTAATCTTGTTACATAATCAACAAAAATAATCTCCGCATCGTTATTATATGCCAAATAAATTATACAAGAGAGGAAAATATCGATATTTTCTCACAATATCCTAGAATTGGGAGAAATCTGTTTTTTTCTGCCTCAATACGTTTATTTATTAACATTCTCATTTATTTAGATTTGGCTTCAAAGAAGGTTTCTTGTGAAAATCCAGTGATAGTTTTTGTTTTTCAAAATAGTACATTTTCGATTTGAATTTAAAAAAACGCGAAATTTTTGATTTAAACAAAAATTAAAAAAACCTATAGAATTGAGAAAACATGATCCTTAAATAACTCAGTACTTTTTTTACCGAGAATTGAAATGAAACTAGATTTAAAATATTTTAACTGTAAAATTAATTTTCATCAAATCTTGAGTCAAACTTCCTGTGGGACTTGAATTATATACATTTCTTCAATAATTCTCAATGATTGTAATTATTTATGAATTCTCATAGAAATTCAAAATCCTCCCAGTAAAAATCTCTATAGAAGAGCTATTTTTAGAAAGGCTTCTCATTCAACTCATTTACTCAAATGAAGTTATGCCTTTCTTTTCAATTCATAAACTACGAGATTTTATAATCCATGCTAATTCACTTCCTATAAAGTCTTCAATGAATTTGTAAAATAGTAATTTTTTTCGATTAGAATTTTGTTTTAATTTCAACTTATTGAAAAATTACTTTTCGAATTGTGTCAATTTTAAACCTACTCATTTGATAGCCCTATGTGATACTTGAGTGCAAATTTCTCTAATAACTATAGAAAAGTACTTTTCAAGTCCCCTTGAAAGTATACCTCTTTATAATTCATGTCCCATAGTCTATAAAACAATTGAGTTATTTATTTTATTGCATAATTCATTTTATTATCACAAGGATGTATTTGTTCATGTACATTTTGAGCACAGTGCAAATAATATTTGTTTTTAATTTTTTTTTCATAGATGTTTCTAATCGATTTGGGGGGAGAAAAAAATTCTTTATTTCATCCGTCTCACTCTCTCTACGCTTCTTCCACTTCTTTCCACCCCTAGAAATGTTGCTTTGATAATCTTCTATCCATCTCTATCGTGTTGTAATTTTGTACAACTTTCCAAAGCGTCAATACGATGGGAATGTGAGAAAGTTACTAAATAAATGGGATGTTTTCCTCTATGAAATCCCTTCATGAATTAATCAATAGGTAATCTCCACATACACACACACTCTCTATCTCTGATTTACCTTGGGGAAAATGACATTTCTTGACCTATTCTCCACATGAATCTCTCTTTTCTAATTGTCTAATTTGTCCAAGGTTCTCGCTCTATTATTAGTGTGTGACTGACTTGACTTTCTCATTGGTTGATTCAAATATACCAATCAAATTACGTTTATTCTTGTAATAACTTGATTTGTCATCTGTAGAGCAACCCAAGATACTTTTTTCATAGAACCGTAGAAGAGTAACTCTCAGTTTTTGTCCAAGCTTAGAAAGGGACTATTTCAATTTTTATGAAAATCGTATACTTTTTCATTCAATGATCACTAGGGCAACAAATTTTCAATGCATTTCCAAAGCTAGTTTAGAAATTTCAAAAGAAGAATTTGATGCATTAACATCAATGGTATGATCACTAGGGCTATCAAACGCATATTTTTCTTTTAATTGTGCATATTTTAGACAGACAATTTCCCGATTTGCATATTTCTAAGATTACTGTGCATATTTTCCAGAAAGTAATGCATATCTTAAAAATGAGCTTTTCAGAATTTAAAATTTATACCCAAAGAAATATTTCGTTTACCAGCTTAATAATTATAATTATTAATTATTCAAGTAGGAATTTTTTTTACCTACTAACAAGTAGTAGACAGGTGATTTTTTCAGGTTTGTATAGAAAGAATTATTAATTGACATCAATTATACTTCTACTTTCGAGCAATAACTTGGTTATATGTAGAAAAGAATGGAATGCTGTCTTTTTGAGAAAACAACTTATCACCCCCCCCGTTCGATAACAATTTCTGGTAACTTTAACTTGTCTAGTAAAAAGTGAAATGTTTTCTATTTTGCGAAAAATCCCCAACCCAAACACACAAAAATCTAGATTTAGAGTTGATCCCTACGAGAGAGTATAACTTATTCTTTCTAGGATACTGTAAAATTGCGCAACCTACCGCCCACCCTCCAAAAGGTCAACCGGCGCACCAATGAAGTGCAAATTCGTCGATTCCACACCGCCCACCACGCCACATTGGACCGTAAGTTCTCAGAGAAACTCCCCTCCACAAACCAGCAACATCAAAAGTACCTCAGCGTCAACAATGTGAATGCCCTATCCCGAGATTATCACGACTCGGTGAATAGTCAGAGTAACAGCAACATTTACGAGTCATACCTGGAGGACTCCGGGGGAGAGGACAGCTTCGATTGTAACACAAACTCCCCAATACCGAATGAGAATAACTACTTTTTCTTCACTGACGACGAAGACTCCTATGATGAACAGACTAGGAATCGAGTGAGTGGACAGTTTTAACATAATCTGGATTTTGATTACAAGCCTCCTAGGCCCAAGCATAGAAAAAATGTAATTTTGAGAATTTTGTTATACAGTCATTATTGTAATTAGTCCTCCAAATTTTCCTACCCTCACCACGAGAGGTACGCACATTTTGGTGGTTTAAATATTTCTGACCACTCAGTATAGTTTGAGTAGTATGATGTAAATTGTATTAAATAAAATAGAAAATTCGCCTATTTAATATACACAAGGTATTGACCAAAAATATCGTTATCCAAAGGTGCCACATGACTTTAAAAATATATCCTAAAAATTTACAAGATTTGAATTTGAATCTAGACTTTTGATTGAAATTCCGTAAGATTTGTTTGCCATCACTACGCATAAGTTTTTGAAAAATTTATCCAAAATCTTACAGGTTTAAGAAAAATAGCGAATTCATCAGATAATCCCAATTATTTTCAAGTTAAGAACTACTAATGAGTAGGCATTTTTTTTAGTTCGCGCTGTGTTTAATCGCTTTTAGCAAACAATTTCAAAGATTCAAAAAAATTTCTCCTTGCAAGAAAATCTCAAGATTTTTAACTTGTCACATAATTCGATGAGGAAAATTTTGAATGTGAATTAGAAAATTTATAGCAGTTTCTAGATTTAATAAATTTAAAAATTAAGATAAAAAATTCAAATTATTATCGCGCGCAAATTTCAGACAGCTGTATTTTTGAAACCAAATACCAATGTAGTATCAAAGTGCGAAAGTAATATCCTTCGAATGCTTAAAAATTCCTTAATTAGTTACTGTTAGTTCGAATATTCCTATCACTCTTTTTATTGACGTTATGAGCCTTCTAGTGGGATGTATTAATAATGTTACTGTGGGCCTAGGCGAGCTAAGCTGAGCATTCAGAAGAATTGTTACGAATAAGCTATTTTCAAATGAAACATGTGCGCTTCAAATATTCTGATCGGATGCTTATAAGATAGATTTTTAAGAGAGCCATAGGTAGGGCTTAAATTGATATGTTGTTAGTAAGCTCTCAGACACTCGAAGTTTGAACAAGTGCCCCCCCATACGATATAGGCATTTACCTATATTTCGCCTTTTTTTAATTCACGCTAAATAAGGTCACAAAAAGTGTCATTTTCAATAAGAAACAAATAAAATTGAAGTAAAATCCTCGTATGACATGAATCATTTTAATTTTTTTTACCATTTTTCAGATAAATTTTTTTTTAAATGCTTCTTTCTGGTGGGCCTAGCCATAAGTTCAAGAGAAAAACAAAAATTCATTTTAGGCTATCGTGATGCCCAAAATATAACTTGGGCCTCTATTTCCTTCTAGGCCATACGAAATCCGATCAGAAAGATCTCCAAGAAGAACTCCATTTCACGTTCCAACAGCCGTTCGAGGAGAGAGCAGGAAATGAAGATTACTTCCTTCCAGCGTTCCTCCTTCATCGATCAGATCCGTAGGCTGGCCACGAGACGCGATAAATACGGTGACATCATGCTGACCACTCGTAAGCTACTCACCGACATTCTGCTCAACGACCAGGATCTCGCCCAAGATGTGCAGAATAACCTCGGCTCTTTGTATCCGTTCGATGTTAGGAATATTCTCAATCCCATTGTGAGTTCTCGGAGGTCGAAGCCCACTGAAATTTCATTCAGATGTAGTAGTTTTTCGAAAAAGAAATATGAATGAATTTTGATAGTAATCATCAAACCATTTAAAACGTATTCAAATTCATTGAATGATTTTGATTGAGAGAATGTATTACAAATTATAGTCCAAGAGTAGTTCTAAAAGGCTCAAATGGGTTGCAATTTAGTCCTTGTAAACATCCACTCACTTTTCATTAATTAAAACTACAAATGTCTCTCGTGTAACACTATTAGTGTCACAAAGCGCAATTACACTGAAGTAGGGTTAAAGAACACACTCGTTACATAATAGCATTCGGTTGAGTCAGAGCTCTTCTTATTTGCTCGTATGACTCAATGCCAAATGTGGTTGGCCTACATTCCTCCACTGACACACAAAAAGAGAACACTTTTTTCTCTTCTTCTTCTACTAACTCTCAATTCACCATCTCATATCAAATGACATTGGCCAATAGAATCGCTCGTCTCTCGGTTGATGTATGTTTCATTCTTATAAATAACTTCACTCATTCCTTATCATTTCAACATGATTCTAGTTTTGAAAGAGCTGGTGAGTCTTGAAGCTATTTCTTTAATTAGCTATATATACGTATAAATATTTTTTCCCTCTAAATACTCGTACAAAAATAACATGGTATACTTTTGATTTTTTCGCCAAACCTCCTTTGTATTGACAAGAAGAAGACTCAAAACTATCTGAAGCCGTGAAACACACATGGCCCAGAGGCGTTCAGAAAAAACAACATTTTCTAAATTATCGTTGGTAATCGTTGATAACATTGATTGTGGGCATTTCATTATTGAAAAATGTGAATTTTATTTAGGCAGAGCTCTTAAACTACGTTCTCCTATTTTAGTCTCCTAAGCCAACTCAGTATAGGATTAATATACACTAAAATGGAGGAAATAATATTTTTTTTTCTAATTCAATCAGACCTGAGCAAATTTTTTAAAAGATAATTTTCTCTATTTTATGTAAGTATTTATTTTGCAAAATCAATTTTAATAAACATTGAAAAAGTCTTAGAATCTTAAAAGTCTCAAATATTTTTATTACAGCCCTTTAGGCTTTTAGGGTTAAATACTTCGGTTTCCTATCTCGAATGCCCCTATCTGTAAACCTTGGAAGCATCTTTTCGATCGAATCAAAATCTAACTCGTTGATTTAACACATTGGTGAAAAACATGATACTAACGAGTAGAAAACGTGATACGAGTTTAACATTTAGATTGAAAAGTTGAAGAAAGTCAAGCCACATCATCTCACTTCAACAGAGGTCTACCAAGAGGAAAACGAAAAGGTGACCCTACAAATGAACGAAGTTAATAGTCTAATGCGAAAGACGTCTATCCTTCGACGGCCCCCGAATTCCTCCAAGGTCCAACTGGATCCTCCGCACATGGGCGCTGCGCCAGTCCCGAATCCACCCGCGACAACTAAAAACCAAATTATGCCAAATGACAACAGACTAGCCTGGATTGACACCAGAGCAATCGAAGTGCGTAGATATGATTTGAGTAGAAAACTCCATTTAAATCTTGTTACTTCTCCAAAGCTGAAAAAAGGGTTATATACAAAAACCTTTTTTATTATTATTATTGAAAATTTCAGCGACTAATTACAATAAGGACTGTAATCGAGTTCCATTGATGAGCATAAATCAATTCTGGTTCGCATGACACGTCATAATAGGGAAGAAGAGTTCAGCCTTTGATATTGAGGAGGGAGGCCAAATGCAAATGTTGAGATCAATAAGAGTCATTTGTCTGCGAGTATTTAAAACTTATTTTCTGATCAGTGATAACAAGATCAATCAATATTTCTTAATAAAACAGTTATTCTTCATTAAAAAACCTTCTTCCATCTAGATCTCAAACTCAATCGAGTACAACACCTTTCCTGATCTCATCAGGGCCCTGGCGAATGACTGCGCTAACGACGTTGAAATTTGTCGGTCCCTTTATAGATGGACCACTCATCGGAACTTTAATCTCATGAACCTAGACCGTCAAGGGACAATGACGAATCTGGAACTCTTTGAGTACAACGTCGCCCGAGGAATATCGCTGAGGAATGAGCTGTTCTTTGAACTGTGCAGGTATGTTTGATGAAAATTAATGGACATTTTCCTCACTCTCTACTTGTAAGTGGTACATGAGCCCTAAATCTAAGCAGGCAATTTGAATATTTTCATCCCTTCTCAATTTACAGATGATCAAGTATGTCTCTGCATGTCTGTTTTATTTCTTTAACTCTTTCAAGCACTGGAGTTGGCTGCATTTCTAATCATGTTACGAATTAGGTCGAATATGAATTTGAGTTAATCTTTTGTATGGAAATTCTTTTCTGAGTTGAAAAATCAATATTTTGCATGTAAATTTATCTTAAAGTTCCTAATGAAATACAGAATAATGTTTGGATTCCATCAAGCCTTAACATGTGGCAAGGAATAGATAATTATGAGTAGCCAATCTTTTAAAGTTAAATACATAGAATACTGATTATAAGAGCACTGCTTTTTGAAATAATATCAATTATATGATGAAGAACTAATTCCGAGGCTATTTCTATCTTTCATACACTTCAAATCTGTCTACTATGGTCGAAAATCTGATGTGTTAAAAATCCAGATACAAATAAATTCAAATGGCCGTCATCGATTTTCTCGCTTTTTAAAGGCTACTGAATGGAAATATCGATATATTCTATTCAAGCAAATTATTCCGCTCCTAAAGATAATCAGATTGTTTTAAAAATATTTTCCGTTTAGATTTTGAAATTCTGACTAATTTTTAACTAGATATCGCGCATCAGTCACATCTTCCTAACAATGAGCTTTTAATTGAGGACGTTTTCTTTTAAAGGATAGCATTTTTTAATGTAGTTCTCATATTACTCTCATCTCTCACAAAAATTTAGATAGTCGAGAAAATCCCCGATTCAAATTAATTTAAATAAGATTTTCATACAAAATTATTTTGGCCTGTTTCCAACACCGAGTAATAAATATTT
>JJOG01003555.1:0-10662 GCA_000715275.1 Gyrodactylus salaris
CTCACCGAGAATCAAATTCACACAGGTTTCCAATTTCGCTATAAAGATCGCTCCAACACTCAATTCCGGTATTCTCCAGCCTACTCACGGTCGAAACAACTATGCGGCTGAGTTGGAGGCGAGCGCGGCTCAGACTCGTGAGTTATGAAAGAGACTCTTCAAGGGAAGGAGCAGTCATTGACGAGAGGTTACGCGAGGAAGGAATGAAGAAGAAAATTTGTAGAAAAACGAAAAAGTAACATGGATGAGTGTGATGTTGAGAGAGTGCGCAGGCGTGACATGGTGGCCGAGTGGTTAAGGCGATGGACTCGAAATCCATTGGGGTCTCCCCGCGTAGGTTCAAATCCTGCCCATGTCGTCATTCCTTTTCTCACCGAGAATCAAATTTCACACAGGTTTCCAATTTCGCTATAAAAGATCGCTCCAACACTCAATTCCGGTATTCTCCAGCCTACTCACGGTCGAAAACAACTATGCGGCTGAGTTGGAGGCGAGCGCGGCTCAGACTCGTGAGTTATGAAAGAGACTCTTCAAGGGAAGGAGCAGTCATTGACGAGAGGTTACGCGAGGAAGGAATGAAGAAGAAAAATTTGTAGAAAAAACGAAAAAGTAACATGGATGAGTGTGATGTTGAGAGAGTGCGCAGGCGTGACATGGTGGCCGAGTGGTTGCAACGCATAAGAATTTTGTTGCTACCAGTCTCATTAAAGGGGATCGTCATCCTGGGGCATAGTTGATGAGGTTATGAGTAGTAGTCTGATCTGAGCAGCAGTGAGTAAATTCGAGGTCTGTGCGTGATCAAGTCGAGGTATGCAAAACGTAGCATCAATTGGGGTTGGATATGTGGAAAGTAGATATTGTGAGAGATAACAAGTTTCCAATGAAATATCCGAGGGAGCATTAAGTTGAATCCCTAGGGAACGTGCTAGTTTCGAACTTGTCAGTCAGATGAGAGGTGAATCATTTACCACTTGGCCGCGCTCCCCAAAACAGGGTGAATTAGGTGTCTTCAGATAGAGCAGTTACATACACCTTTTTTTTTTTTTGATGTCTTAAATTGAGAGCGAAGGTCGTGTTTGTTTGGACCGTGAACGGGGCAACATTTTGTAAAGCAGAAGAATTGTTTTGCCATTAGTCTTATTAAAGGGGATTTTCATCCCGGGTCGTAGTTGATGAGGTTGTAGATCGTGAACTCAATGTAGAGGGTTCGACTGGTGTGGTTCATTTGTTTATATCGATTGTGCAACGGTTCTTTAGCTTTATTCCTCTAGTCTAGTAATATACAACTGAAGAAGAAAGTGATTGTCCCTGCTTCGAAACTTATTGTCAATTTATTTTTTTATGTTTATAGTATAAACGAAAGCAGGATTCAATACTGAAAAATTACCTAATTCTTCTACTTAAAAGTAGTCAGATTAGGCTAAATTGAGACTCATAGTGTGCTTAAATATTGCAATACTCACTTTAATCCAGCCATCTTCTCCTGCAGTATATATTTCCCCTTCATCGAAAATGATATGATTAATTCTGCCCTTATGACACGGTCCATTTATCCCCTTGATAACAGTCTTTACGTGATCCTTTTGCCAGAGAAACATATTCCCAGAGTCATCTGAAGAAACAACTTTTCCATCGGGCAAAATTTCCATTCCAAAGATGTTTGATGGTCCCATTGCACCAAACTTTTCTGAAGTCTCTTTCAACTTGAGGCCAGTAAAGGTTTCAATTATCTCCCAAAACTGTATACACTCCTTACTCCCAGTAACAAAGAGACCGTCAATCTCTTTTGACCATACTAAAAATTTGACGTCTCTAGCTTCAACTCTCATGAGAATCTGATCTTCACGCCAATCGTAAATTGAAAGAAAATTTTCATTTTGATCACTTATTGAAGCTAATAAGTTTAACCTTGAGTTGAAGCACAACTGAACATGTCTCTTTATGGCTGAGTCGGAAAGAACTCTCAAGATCTCCATTGACGGATATGAGTAAATGTAAATTTTTGGATTTTGAATTTCATCGCTCACCGCGATATAGGGACCCTCTTGGTCAACTGCGAGGGCACTTATTCCAGCTTGACATTCTGTTTGGAAGAGTCTCTTTTCGTTTGTTTCTGTATTTGTAAATTGTAGCAATATTCCGCAGCAAAAGACCAAGACTTCATTTGTAACAGCCTCAAAGTTTGAAATTATAGAATTATTAATTCCAAAGGAATCTTGAAGAATTAGTATGGATTCATTAAGTGTAAATGATTTTTCTTCTTCTGAAGGCTTATTTTTGTCAACAACTGAACTAGTCATCTAATTCGAAAACAGATAAAAATTTGCTATGTATTTGAATTATTAAAACTTTAAAATAACTTAAACAATAATTTGTTAAGTAATTAGATGCTTGTTTGAACCATTCAATATTTGAAAAATATGATCATTGACAAAAATGCTGAATTTTCCTTAAAATGCATTAAATCTTTCACTCCTGGAGCCAAAATATCAATTATCTATGAAAATCAGTTGGAACTGATACACTTCCTCAGACCATATCTATCAAAGAGGTCATATAAAATTTTATCGTTGAAAAACCTAACCTCGAATTCATTCAACATTGAAAAGCTCAGAAATGACCTTGATGAAAACTCTCAGAATAAGAAATCTCTTGTGATTGTTGATGCATTCTCTTTGATGCCTTTCTTTGATGGAATAGAATCATTTATTGGTTTCATACTCAATTTAAACCAACTCTACGAAGAATTTACACTTTGCATTCAGACTAATCTCTTTGAGGACTATGAAAATTACTTCAATGATATCTCAACCATTATCATTCGACTCATGGAATGTAGACAAGAAGGCAGCGTTCATATCGAGTTAAGGCTTCGTAAAAATTTACTTCCCAATTATCAGAATAAAATTCACAATTGCACTATTGAGGGAAAATTCAGTCTTGTCATCTCTGCTAAGAATCCTACATTTACTGATATGAAAGAGGTAAAACTTCTTCAGGAGTATGGAAAAATTGATGAAAACCTTCCATCTTCAACATTTAATTTGTACTCAACGGATAAAGAAAATGTATCGAAAAATACAACAACTGCACCGTACAATGAAGCCAAAAATATGGTATACTATCAGCCGGATGAATTTGACGATGAGGATTTCGATGATCCTGATGATGACTTAGATATTTGAATAAAAATTTTTTTTCAAATAATCTTCAAGTTATTTCTCAGTAGGGCAGTGCTATAAGAAAAACTATTTCACTACTGACAAGTAGAGTGCAGAAACTCGTAATATATGAGTCTCTATGATAGTTGGCCCAAATAAGCTTGATTTTCATAATAAGGCATGAGAATTTAAAAGAAATTCAATTTTTTTAAATTAGCAAACATTAGTAAGACAGAAATTACGCCTCAAACAATGAATAATTATTAAAGTTTAGTTTGAAATAAGACTATTTAGAAAGCAAATTTAGATAAAGTGAATTTCATCAATGACCAGACATATGCGTTTCGTCCTTATTGGACTCTTCAGTATGCCATAGGTGGGAATTGAACCCGCTTCTAAATTTGCTTTCTAAATAGTCTTATTTCAAACTAAATTTTGACAAAAATCACCCACTCTGATCTACTACTTTGTAGTAGGTGAAACTTTCACTTGAGAATAATTATTAGCTTGATATGAAAAAATATTATTATTCCTTTTAGAATCACGAAAGATAAAATTAGGAAATATAATTCTCAATAAGGATTTGTCATGTTTGTGTATTACCTAATAATTTACTGTATTACACTATAATACAAATGGTGTATGTCCTTTGGAATTTAGAATCGTCTATGGTCTTGGAATTTTATAGCACAGTTTTAATTTCTAGTCTATGGTCAACTGAACTAAAATTTGTAGATTTCCAGATAAAATCCTAATGGATTTGAAAATTTAAATGTCAAGAATTATAAAATGCTATAAAAGTGGAAAATTTGGTTCAATTTCCATAAAAACTCTTGACCAATATAAATTTATCTGAAAAGGTTCTTGCGTTAGAAATTTGACAAGGAAAAATACTTTATCAGTTAACTTATTTTGCCTTTTTTCCGTAAAAATATAATATTTTTTTCAATTTAAAAACAACACTCTTTGGTTACTCGTTATTAAAGATGTATGAGATTTTTTCTTGAACAGAGTGTTTTTGTTGATTTTTGCTCATAGATGTTTCCAGATCATCTTTATTTTCAGTTTGGACAGGGTCTTGACTTTAGTAGTAGAACCACAGATAAGGTTGGCCCTCGATCTAAGGTAAGTGAACCTTAATGAGAATGGAGGGCAACCGTCTTGAGTTTTTCAGATAGAAATAGAGAGGCAGCGACTCTCCTCAAAAAATAGGATATAAATACAGTATTTTTCAAGCAATCTATTGTAGCTCATGAAGCCGCCACATGAGTTATGACAAGAACCATGAGTTAGAATTAGAGATTTGAACAACAAAATTCTTTTTGTTCTGAGTTACTTTCCTCAAGAAGAAAGCTTTTGTTCTTATTTTCTTCACTAAATTAGATAAGTAAGGATTAGTTGATAAGGTGTCATTGTATACAACACCTGATTTTGATGCCTAAATTTTATATAAAAATCAGCTTTTAATAACTATTTCTTAAATGAAATTTCTTGCCAAAAAAAGGACAAAAATAAATAACCATTCGCGTTATCATTGTCTAAGAATCAAATTAACCCGTCACGTTAAGATCTTTATAATAATATGTGCAAAGGAAATGAACTAGAAATGATTTTACGTCATCTCGAGTTAATCCATGGTTAAGAGATTATTAAAAGTACATTACTTGGAATTTAAAAGTGGGAAATTTGTCTAAATTTGAGAAAAAGGGATTTTTAATCAGAGAAACTTGATTTATTATGCGAAAAAGTGGATTAGTTCTTCCGATAATCACAGCTAATTTTATCAACAGTATGTGAATTGTAATTTTTGAGAAATAAACTTTTTAGTAAAAAGTTTTTAGCAACTTTTCAACATAATTTTTCTGGTTAGTATTTTAAAGAAAAATTTTTTTATTTTTTTTTTTTGACCATATTTTCACGGAAATCTTGCATCACATTTCTTAGTTAATGTTTTCCGTGCAACTCTGAATCCGTTAAATTTCAATTAATGACTTGAAATTTGGCAAGAGCTAAATTTCATAGTTTCAGAATAATACTTTTTTAATGCATCCAAATATTTTTCATTCTGACAAACTCAGGTGTGAACTCTTGGAAGAGTGAGTGAAAAGGAAAATCTCTTCTAAAATATAAATATGCTTTATATGAATGAAAATGTTGTTGAATTTTGACAATAAAAAGACAAAAATAATTCCATTTCTTTTACTCTGCGTGTTTCCTTTACATAATGACCACGTTGTTAGATTTATGGAGAATACGGTAATTAGAAAAGAGAAAAAAAGGACAAAATATTTGCAAATAAATACATGGAAGAGAAAAAAATAGAAGACTCTCGATAAAAAGGGGAAGTCAATCGGTAATTGGACGTGCACAATAAAAAGTCGGTCAAGAGGAGGTTTCAAGAGAAAATAAAAGATATTTCATCACAGAAAATGAGAGAAAGAGACAATAAATTATTTGAAATATATTACGGAGGAGGCAATTATTTGGACACTTGAAAAAATATAATTTCTTTTCCAAAATTTTAATGAGAATTAATAACTTTAGAGAAAATGATCTCAAAAAATTGGTAGAAGTTGTAATATTGTTGTATTATTGCGAATAATCAAAAGCTTCTTTTTTAATACTGGACAAATATTCACGATAACAATTTTTTGCTTTGTTTAAATCAAATATTTCACTGCAGAAGACATAAATAGTTATCTTACACGTTTGGTATTGACTCTAGATTCTTTGAGTTTGGACTTGAATCAGTGATTCTCGTAACATTAAATGTGGAGAGCTTTGTGGAAGTATTTATTGGAAGCAATTCTGGACCGGAGGTTGTATTCACCAAGTCAATTTTTTCAAGTAATTTTTGAGTGCTACTATTGTTGGAGTGAATAGTAGACTTTAATTTGTCCATAAGCTTCCTCTCGCTAATGAAGAAATCTAAATTATTTAATGCACTGCAAAAATGGAGAAAAGAAACTCACTGGTTATAGGAAACTACCCAGGCTTTAATGTAAAAATATAACATATTAATGCGTTAAATTGTTTTGATATCAAAATAATGGCTTACTTATCAATACGATAGTTAGAATTGTAATCATAAATCCAAGGACAAGAAGAATCTAAAGAAAGTATTATTTTGCGACTAACTTTACAATTTTTAAGCCAGAATTTCTTCTTCAGTTTACCAGCGCTAGCTTCAAATTGTGAAGCACCAGCTTGTAGAGCGTCTAGAGATTAACTACTACATTGAATTTACCAGCTCGATTATCCAATTTTGATAAATTCTTATCTCGCTCCAAGACTTTATCAACGTTTATTTTCATAATATCAACAACTTCATCAACTTTAGCTTGTGTCTGCTGTAGCCTTTTATTCGGAGGAGCAGGGGATATATTCTGTTTGTCATTGGGAATATTGCTCATAATTTTGAATTTTGAGTCTGTAGCTGAAAAAGGATGAAGAAAGTGATGGATTAAAACACAAAACTTAGAATAGCTTTTAGCTTTTAACCGAAGGTAATTGTACAAATTTGAAATTTAAAAAATATTGAAAAATTTACACAAAATCTTTTTATCACATATTGAAATCATGAGGATAAAGGTAGTTGTCTTTATCGATAAGTTCCCTGAGGCTGTTACATATAGATTTAATATTAATGTTCTTGAAATCTAGTCTTATTAAGGGGTTGGAGATGTGGGCCAGTGAATCACTGGCAGTGATCCTCTGTAAAGAGTTGTACTGGATCAGCTGGCGAGTGTTGTGGTCATGTCTTGTGGACTTATCTTTGCTTCATATTAGCATTTTAGATCACAGAATCAAATTCTTCTATATATTTTAAAAGCTTAAAACTTAACTAAGTTAGTTTCAGCAATAATCACTTTAAATTTGAGCCTCTTTTTAAAAAATATAAAAGCTGTATATTTAGCTCCTGTCTTATACTTATTAGAATATTCCGAGTCTCTAAAAACAATTTGCTTTTTTTCTTAGAATTGAGTTTCATAGCCGAGTCGAACTCACTTCGGGTTCACATGAGGGGTTATAATGGAGGAGGAAAGTTTTGAAACTATTTACTATTTAAAAGTAAATTTGTTTCAAGGAGGAATCGAACCCACGCCATATAAGATATCATATTTATAGGAATTGGGGAACAATCCACACCATCCCTCCTCATTATATTTTTGCTTTTATGATGCCATAGTTGTGTTTTCAAGTAAATGATTGAAGAAACTAGAAAGAATTCACCAAATTTTGATTAGGATATTCATCGGGATATTTAATCTATATTTATTCATTGAAAGTATATTATATGTCGAATATTTTCAAGAAATAATTTAGAATAAGAATCTTGGATAAGCCTAGAGGGAAACGCCAGTGGATATACAAAAAATTTCTTTTTATCATTTCCCATACTCATGTCAGCGTGAAAAGTGTTATTTTGCGGTTTTTTGGCACCTCTGAAGCCTTAGCTTTTATAATAATCAAAAGAAAATCGTTATCGTGTCTAAATAACCTCAAAACATTAATTTTTCACTTGAAAATTTATTCAGATTCATTTCAAGTTACAGAAATAAAATAAAATTATGATTTGCAAAGTATTTTCATATACTTCCAAGTAGTAGCAGAGGTCAAGATGTGTGATTTTGGAATAAGGGTAACGAATAAGTCTAATTTTAGCTAGAATCAGTGAAAAAACATATACGTTTCTTCCTTAGTAGGACTTGTCAGTATCAAACCCGCTTACCAGTGTATTTGCCACTGATTCAACTCACTAATGTTCAAATATCACTGATAAAAAAGCAGGCTCTTCCACGTAGAAATAACACGTCGTATTATCCAAGAAAAATCTAACCCGCTCAATTCAAATCAGGACTGAATCTCATTTTTATCAAAGCTTTTTTCGGAATCAGAATATAAGTCTAGAGATGATAATATAGTACACTTCACTCATGAGACCTTTGACTCACTATATCGGTGCTAAAAAATTAGCCGGAAAAAATAACAAAAGACTTTGAAAAATAACATTTAATCTATTTTTGTCTTATTGCATGTAAAACTGGGAATTCATGAAGATTTCTTCATTTGGTTCCTTGCTTTATTATTATTAATGATAGTAAACAACTAAAGCAAATTAAAAATTCTGCATATGTACTGTAAACTCTTTGTACCTCTCTAACTGCTTATGCAGCTTAAAATCGCATAAACCGTACAGGATCTTCTAGTGGTATAGCTGAAATAACGAAAGAAAACAAGCATTGAAAAGCTACGTTTGTTAGATGCAAATGAACTTAAATCTATGCTAATTCTATAACTGATGCTTAATTATCGCATGCTGTCAACTAATGTTTTTGAAGAGAGTCATTTTGTCAATTGATACCCCTTTAAACTTCAACAAGGTAGTAATATTAAACTTGAAGCCTAAAGGACTTCCTTTGTAATAATCAATATTCCCCTTAATCCAGTTCTAACCCAATTTTTGGATAGATTGTAAAATAAATACCAATGAATAAAATATTACACTTTGAGATTTAGAAAAAATATATTTAAATGATTTTGATACGATTTTGTGATGAATTAATCTGATTGGCCTATTGAATCAAATATTGAATCTGATTGGCTGTTACATTGTAATACATTATTCTTCCATTTGTATAAATACAATATAACTAGACTATTTCTTTACTATAAAATGAAAATATCCCATTGGATACTTTTACATCAGAAATTAATATTTGTACTTATATAAATTCTAATTCTAGTAGTCAATCTTTAAGTGAATTCAATGTCTCTAATGCAAGGAGAATTCAATAATTCGCCAAGCACTATTTAACAAAAAGACATGCAAACCCTGCCCAATACACGGAGATCTACAAAGTCGAATGGTTCTCAACAAAATCCCATGCACGATAACATATTGATGACAAGTGGAAACTACTCAGAAGCTAATTACCCAATAAATCATGACACCCTGCGGTTGTCGCAGACCGACCGTTTGACCTTGAGTCAGAATAATGGCACCCTCCCACCTCTAATCAAGTCCGGCACTCTGACACGTAATGGAAAAGTGAACTTGTCACGACCGCCATCGGCAATAGCCAATGAGAAGATCTATCAGAAGCCAAAGACCATCTTTGACAGTGCTGATAGCCTAGACCAGCCATGGTATCGCACAACGAATACCCTCAAGAACACACCAGCCACGCCGATCTACGCTGAGAGTAAGAGCATCCACAATGATTACACTAGCGATAATGAGAAGAAGAAACTTCTCGGTTCCAAAGTCAAGAGGTCTGGTAATAACCTCTATTATGACTCTGAAGAGGAAAAGCAAATCCCGCATTCTTCCGATGAAAACGAAGGCGAAAAGTTTAGAGAATCAAATAGAAGCTACAAAAAGAGGAATCGAATGAGTGACCGGAGGAAAATGCATTGTTTTAACGAGGGGTCTGAGTTCTCGGATAGAAAGTGAGTCTATCTTTGGCTGGAAATTAAGTACTTCTAGATAATTTAGCTTCGTTTCTGTCTTAGAAATTGAGTTTACCTCTATTTGGGGTTCACATGAGGGGTTATATTGGAGACCTAGACCGTGGGGGAGGGGAAGTCGAAGCGTGGAATTTTAGTTGCTCAGGTAAGCGACCTTTTCAGCATTGTAATAAAATATGACAAGACCTACAATTTAGAAGAAGAATACTTTGCTAAGGTATTTTAATTTCTTTTCAAACAAAAGAAGCACTCATAAGAGACATGTTGATTTTAAGAATCTTACCTAAAACTAATTTCCTCTTGAGTTATGAAAAGTTTGAAGAAGGAATAATCCCTTGACTGAATATGTCGTAGATTAAGGATTATTTCCTGTGTACTTTAGCTGTGTACAGGAATCTGCTCAGATTCTTTTCGATTGATTTCCAAGCCAATAAGTATGAATTATTCATCTGATTATAAAGAGTATCACTCTAATCAAAAGTGATATGTAGCTCCTTTCATAGAAAGGAATTTCGTATTTTTGAGTGCATTTCAGTTTTCCTCAGAGATAAAAAAATTATTTCCCATCTCTGAAGCAACTAGAAATTCAGATTTCTTTCACTGCGTAGTAGAATACACTCAATTCTGTGCGCAAAAACGTAGCGGAATTATAGAAGTGCTAATCTGATATTATCTTTATTTTGTTAATTTCGTGTTCCCCAAAGATCAATCCTAATTTGAAATTTTGCAAAAATTTGAATTTGGCGCTGAGATAAACACTGAAATAAGTCAAAATTAAATAAAACTGTTCAAATTATTTTCCTGCGCAAATTTCAAATTGAAACCTAATATTGAGCCTAATAATTGAGGTGCGAAAGTGATGTCATTCGAAAGCCTAAAATTTCCTTAGTCAGTTGCTGGTAGTTTGGATTTTCTTATCACTCTTTTTGTCGGTGTCACGAGCCTTCTAGTGTGATGTAACAATAATGTTACTGTGGGCCTAGGAGGGCTAAGATCATGATTTTGAGTAAATTTATTTTCCATTAGATAA
>JJOG01003556.1:0-24034 GCA_000715275.1 Gyrodactylus salaris
CGAATTTAAACCCTCCTTAGTCCCACAGTAACATTATTTTTACATCTCTCTAGAAGGCTCATAACACCGACAAAAATAGGGATAAGAAAATTCGAACTACCAGCAACTAACTAATGAAATGTTAGGCTTTCGAATGGCATCACTTTCGCACCTCGATAATATTAGGTTTCAAAAATACAGATGTTTGAAATTGCGCGCGAAAATAATTTGGATTTTTTTCTTAATTTTGAATTTTATTAAATCTAGAAACTGCTATAACTTTTCTAATTCACATTCAAAATTTTTTTATCTTTTTCCTTTTGTAGATTGCTCATGGAATTATATGCCAAGTAAAAAATATTTTCGGAAGAATTTGAGATTTTTTCTTTTGAAGAAGAATTTTTTTTGAAAAATTTCAAGTTTTTCTATGCTTGGGCCTAGGAGGGTTAATTAAAAAAGCCAATGAGAATAAAATATTTTATAAAGGTGGCATTCTAATCCATTTCTTCAGGTCAAATTCTACGGGGACTTCTTCAAGCGACTCAATCCGTACTTCATAATCTTTCAACTGAGAGGCAATCTCAGACAAGATAAAAGGATTGACATCTTTGACAAGTTTCGCAACAATCGCCACGGCTCAGTTCTCTTCACTACGAATCTATCAGAAAGGGGTCTTGGTGAGTGTCTCTCCCGCGTATTCTGTGAATGTTGATTTTCATTCATCAATCTAGATTTCCCACTTGTCGACTGGGTTGTACAATACGATATACCAAAATCCGTCGAAGACTATGTCCACAGAGTAGGAAGAACAGCTAGAGCCGGTAACGTGGGCAGATCACTGTTGATATTATGTGAGAATGAAGCCTTCATCTCTTCACGCTTGGGTGATCGTGGAGTTAATCTTACTAAATTCGAGTAAGCTTAAATCTGATTGATTCATCTACTACTCTTCCCTTATTGGTTGGATGATTTCAACCAATCAAATGAAAAGAGCTCAACTATCTTTTTTATATATTCTATTTTAATTGTAAGCATTCCAGAGGACAAAATCTTCAATACAGCCAGTAAGCTCAGCGCTTCCATACTCGCGGAGGATAGGGAGCTCAATTTCGCGGCTCGTAAAGCCTTCTACTCCTTCCTCAAGGACTACTCTTACGAGCCAAGGGGTAGCAAGAATAGCGTCTTTCAAATCTCTGTCGAAAAGGTAGATTTTGATCAATTAAGTCTCTCTTTTGGTAAGTGTAATTATAATAGTTTTTTTATTTGATTACTTTTGAGCTTTCAAATACCTAAAAGTAGTGCCGTAAGCAAGGTATCAATTTTATCTACATTTTTAGTGCCTAAATTCATTTCCCCTCAAGGTCTCACCGTTATGCCCAAGCTTCCCAAGTCAATCGTGCGAAAGAAAAAGACCAACGCTTCAGATAATACCTCAGTCGATTTCACCTCTGAGAAACCCGTCGAAGATGACTTCCTGGTGATGAAGCGAGTCCACGAAATCTCAAAGGAATCCTTCTCAGACGAAGGGGAAGATTCGGTCAGGAGTAAAAAGAAAAAGACCAAAATAAGGTTGGTGGAGAAAGTCGACACTTCCTCTGTTGTTCAGCGCCATGGCACATTAGACATTGAAGAGGAAGCAGAAAGGATAAAGAACGAAACAAATTCTGGTGACCTTGCCAAGTGGCGAGAAAAGATTAGAGCCAGGCATAGGAATGAAAAGATTAAGGCTAAACAATCCCGTAGAGACGAGGAGAAAGCCAAGGTTAAGGAGAAGAAGGTGGATGATGATGAAGAATTCGACTCGCCACAGGAGGATGAAGAGGCCAAGTCTGAGTGTGAATATGATGTATCGGCAGAAGAGTCTGAGGATAGCGAATAATCTTTTAATAAACATTATTTAAACATAAAAACTTTATTTTCAATCTAGGAAGTATTAAAAGGGGCAAAAATCTAATCATCAATCTCGAGATCGTAAAGGGAGAATGTTTCCTTTATTGAGATGCCCTTTGAATTGGCAATTTTACTCAATAGTTCAGTAGCGAAATCTCTCGTCTCATTATAAAGATGCATCTTTGACCTCCATAATTTGAGATCGGCCTCTCCATCTACACTAACTAATTCTGAGTTGCGAGCTTTTCTTAATTTGAGGATTTTTTCAGATATTTCATCTATCTCCTTCTCCGTCGCCTCCTTGTCGAAAAGTTTAATCTCTTTGCTCAACGGGGATCTGAGAGGAGAGACGAATTGTCCTGAATTACGTTTTCGTCGCAGAGGTGTGATCATTACAAGTAGTTTTTCAAAATGGAATTTTCAATTTACAAATTATTTTAACAAAATTCTCTATTTTGTAATTGATCACAGACTTTTAACTACTCGATTTTTTGAAAATGTGAGTTATTTTTCCTAAAATTTATTCAAGTTAGTAAACCTACCAAGTCTCTATCCATAATTCTCTAATAATCATATCATAGAGTGATTAATATAAATACAAATTTAACGGTTTCATTTTATCTATCTATATAATTTTGTTTTTTAACTAATTTTTTTATCATCAACCTTTTGGGTTATCATTCTGAGTTCTTGCTAATTTTTTGACTTCAAACTGCGCTGACATGTTAATAGAATTTTTAAACGAGTCGATTAAAAATTTGCCCATGGCACAATTGCAACGGAGATGGTCAATTGCTGACGCCATCTAATCAACGCAAAGATTTCTAGCATGTAAGTTAATCATATTCTTAAATTGCTCACTAATTTTTAATCATGAGAAATAGTTTTGATGGACCAATGATTTCCAAATCTAATACCGATTAAGGTATTTTGTTAGCATGTTCAACCATCTTGTTGCTCTCTATTCTTTTTTACTTTTTTTTTCACTACTATACATCCATACTACTGAGTAAAATATTAAAGGCTGAACAGTGAGATAGAGAGAAAACGAATCTGTTGTACTCAATCATTTCTGCTTCGATTATAGCCAACAAATAATTTCTGCTGGTTACGCCTGATTAGAGTTCCAACATTCAAAAAAACTATAACTAAACTCATTCTCAAGGTGTGGTCAGCATATCAAAAGATACGAGATCACTTGAAGATTTGAAAACATATTATTAAACTCAGATAGATTTTTAAAAATTACACATTTATGGAAACTAAAGTTGAACAAATCACAGAAGATGTCACAATAGCCCTTCGCGAAGACCATGAAAAAGACGCAGAGGTGAATACACCCTTGGAGATTGATGAAACGCCGACCACAGTGAAAGCGGTGCCCTTGAAAAAACCCACTGATTCACCTGTACCGGTGAAAAGGCCTCGACATAACCCCAGTGAGAGGAGAATCCTCCTAGCCAAAGCGGTCGAAGATGTCAAGAACCAGCGGATCTCGATGAGAAGGGCCGCACAGCGCTATAACCTCGCCAAGTCTTCTCTATGCGATTATGTTCGTAAGCAAGGAATCATTTTGCCAACGGTTAGATATAAGAATTCAAAGAATGCATCGGCTAATAACGCCAAAAACGCTATGGAGACCTTTGATAAACTTCCCACTCAAGTTCCCGTCTCGAATTTCAACAACTACAACGCGGGCCTCTTGAATAATCAAATCGGCGCCATTAACAGTCTAAAGTACCCGGAGACGTCTGGCCACGACGAGGGGAACTTTATGTCTGCATTTCCTAATAATCTAAATCCAGTCCTAGGGAATCTCCTTCTCTCTAACCAATTTCAACAAGGGACTGTCCAAATGGCGAATAACAATAACAACCTAATCTCCAAGATGCTCGTGAACATGTTTATTAATCAGACGAATAATAATACATTGCCGCAAGGTAGCCCCATGCCAGCGCCAATGTTGAACAACAACAACGGCAGTGATATTAACTCGATATTAATGAATTTAAGCAAGATTAAAAATGCCACATTCCCAAGCCTCTTCCCCGAATACCACGGGAGTCTCAATAAACAAGGGGAGACGAATAAGAAGACAGATGAAATTGATTCGAATTCAACTAAAAATGACGTAAGTCTATCATTGATTTCATCGAGTTTTGATTTTGAAAAAAAAACTGTTTACAGTGTCCAAAATATATTCTTCTCGAAGAAGATGTACAGGTTGATTGAAATGGTTTTCTCAATCTGCATTCACTCAACCATGACTTTTGTTCATTTTACAAAAGAAATTAAAAGTAATCATTGAACATTACGCTGAGTTGTTTGTCTCAACCAACCCACCCACCCCCCAGAGAGAGTTATGTTTTATTTTCATTCAATCTTTCTCTTGGTATATTTGCTATATACAACTAGCTACAACTAACCAACGATTGAAAGAGAACTAGATGCCTGAATGAAACCCTCTCATTTCTCTCTCTCATTTCTCGGTTGGATGGTTGGTAATTGATCGATCAGGGTTTGATTTATACGTGAGGTAGAACAAAAAAAGCATGTTGAATGGTTATTAAATGATGCTATTAATTGCGTAATTTTTTCTTTATTTTGGAATATCTACTGTTTAAAGTCTTGTAAAACTTTGACTATTCCTAGAATTAAATCTCAACCTGTATTTATCCGAATACACTGAAATGATGATATTATTTTTTCAAATAAAATATAAAAACCTGGAATCTAGGCTTTTTAGGATTGAAAGAGAACTTATGATTAGAGTGGACGAATGCCCATTTTTCTTAAAAAATTTTATTTATTGTGAATTTAAAGACTTATTTTTACAAATCTAAAAGGATTAAAAAAATGATGAAAATACTATTTTACGAATTCATTGACATTTTTTTTTCACTTCAATTGTAAATAATGCCTCGTTTTCCTCTGTCTTGAAGAATGCTCTGACGAAATTTATGAACATCGTTAGTATGCTTGGTCTATGGAGTTGCAAGCTATTTTCGAGGCAGCAAATAAATAGAAAAATAACCAATTAGAATCCATCAAGTGTTGGTCTATTGTTGGAAATGAAGAAAATATTCATATTTCACCCAAAATAATTCTTCAATTCCGCTGGCCTTCCTCCCCGAAATGAGTTTACTTTGTAAACAGTTTCAAACCCTCCTCCCCCATAATAGCCCGAAGAGAGTTGAACTCGGCTATGAAACTCAAAGAGAAAAAAACTTATAGAGTAAAATTTCAAAAATACTACAATTCATTCAAAATCATTTTTCACTTGTACTACGATTGAAGAACCAATGATGATGAAATATGAACATTTTCTTCGTTTAAATATAGTTTATAGCCAACACCAGATTCCTCGATACTGGCAAGAACAACGATAGATCTATAAAAAGTAATTAAATCTGATTCAATATCCATTCACGAGGATTGGAGAACTGAACGTTGTCTTAAGATTGGATTAATAAATTTATTCAAAAAATTTACATTTTTCGTTCAACTTGCTTTGGACTTTTTTTCACTGAAAACAAATTCACTTTACATTAAAAAAAGTATTTTCCATTAAAATTTCAATGGCTTGAAACTCCCACTAGATCCCAAGAGCTTGTCAACAATTA
The DNA here is from genome assembly GCA_000715275.1 of Gyrodactylus salaris. Lineage (NCBI taxonomy): Eukaryota > Metazoa > Platyhelminthes > Monogenea > Gyrodactylidea > Gyrodactylidae > Gyrodactylus > Gyrodactylus salaris. The sequence continues at coordinate 5,493 of JJOG01003556.1, forward strand.
GCATATCTCTATAATAGGGATAAACCAGTTCTGTGCCGTAGATGCCGGTCTATTTAATGCATAGGCTTCACAAATATTTAAACTCTCTCTGCAGAAATAAAAGGGTAGGCCACTGGATGTCTCACAACTCGCGTGATATTGACTTAAAAGTTACTTTTAGATTAAATACGTTTCCAAGAATAAAGATTTGATTATATAATTTTTGGGAAAAACAACAAATAGTTTGCTATTTTTCTCACCTAATTATAAATTCTAGTCAGTTCAATATGTATTCTACCGTATTTTTTGTTATATTAATTTTACCAAGTCATCTAATACTCATAACCAGCTCTTTCAAGTTTAGTGACTCCAACCAAACAATGGTTATTCGCATTATATTAAACTTTAGATAACTTGATTATTTTCGTCAAAAAATACAAAAATTAAGTTTTTAGTATTTTTCTAAGATCAATTGCCAATTTTCATTAGTTTCGTGTAAAATCAGCATGCCTTGGAAATTTAAATAGATTCTACGGAGGGTTTTATTGAAAAATTAATAATCTTACTCATTCGCAATGTTCCAGGATTTATTTTTTTCTGTAAAATAAAAATTTCTTCAAAATGATAGTCAAAAATGGTTATAAAATACAATTGTTGGCCTTAGAACCATTCCTTGTGTTTCTTAGTATTCGAAGATCATGCAATTTGAAAATACGCGAAATTTTTTATAAACAAACATTGAAATAATAATACTGCATCTATAAATGTCTCTATACACTGTTTAAATTGAGAAAAATGTTTGCGTGAAGTGTTTCAATCGTAATTGTTTTTTTTTATTTAAAGACGGTCGTTTTATATAATTTTTAATTCTGATGTTTTGACAATTTTTTCCAATTAATTTGGAGCTTTTTTTATTCATGTGGGAATCCAATGCTAATCCACGGTCATTGACCCATTTATCCATCAGTATATCTTTCTTATTTAAATACAACGGAATTTTGTTTGAATTGTCGAATTGAAGGGAAAAAATAATCTTCAATGAATTCATAAATTTGTAGTATTTTGATTTTTTCTCAATTTTTGCAACAAATGCTTAAAAAATAGGAAACGATGAACTCCTTCTATTACGAATACCGCATTTTTGTTGCTCATTCCTAACAAAATTATCGTGTTATTAAAGTTAAAATGTAAAAAATTAACTCTCTAGAGCTATAAATAACCTCTATGAACATCTTTGTCGGCCTCTCATAGAAGAGAAACATTGATTCCAAGTCAACCAAGGGTTTTCTCATCAACTGCTCAAAATATACGAGATGATATCAATAGACTTTATAGGTATAGAAAGGTTGTATCTGCTATGGATTTCATTAATATTTTCTTCTCGATTCTCACTCAAAGACATTCATGGCTCTAAAATGTACAATATTCAATATTGTGGATGATTGATGGTTTCTCCGTTGATGTTTGATAATTATTTAATATTCATGCACTATTCTTGTGCAAACTTACTAGTTTGGAAGAAATCATAGAGGAGCTGTAGAATTATAAATTTCATAGTGAAATTAGGAAAGAGCTGTTTTGTAGGGCTGCAAAATTGAACCCGAAGAGAGTCAGACTTTGAAATTTGAGTAAAAATATAAGCTATTCTCATTGGCTAAAGGGCTTCTTACGATAGGTTTACTCTGATCGGTTGAAACTCTGCGGGATTAGTACGTTGAAAGGTGATTTATTTTGATCAATCATCCTCGACATGAGCTCTACTGATGAGTTGATAGAATTTATTTGTCTTTGTGGTGATCAGAAAAAATCTTTTAGTCCGAGACAGATTCACTAACCGGTACTGCTGTCCATTTGAACAAGACTAAATTGGATTCCAATCAGAATAGCTCCTGTAGTTCTCCAAAGTCTCAAACCAATGAAAACCAGTCGCAGTTTTTGAAGGAGGTTCAAAAGCAAGATTTGAACAACTCTAATGAGACGCAAAACTGTGGTTAGTCATTCTCTAAAAATTACTCCTTCTTTTTCCTAATGGATCGTATATTTCTGAATAATCAAATAAAAATTCTTTATAGTGAAATTAGATTTTGAAGGAAAATCTATAAATCATAACTCTTGCGTAATATTCAGTCATTGAATATATATCTTGCATTTTGTTTACGATAACTAGGTCTTGAGATTTTCCGACTTGTAGCATTGCTCACAAATGTCATTTATTGCAATCACAGGTACCCCATATTCAGAAGTAAGGGATAATATTATTTTTAATGTAGATTATCGGCTCTCGATTCATATTCTGTGTATAAGAGTTTCTAGTTTTTCATTCCACACTGGTCTTTGTTGAGAATAAGATTCAGTGCAAATTAGATTTGCGCGGGTTAGAATCAGTCAATGAATTTTAATACATGTTTTAAATTGATGCCTGTCAATAATGCATGGTTTTCTAAATAATTTTAACGCACCGAAGTAATCAACTTGAAGAGTATTTGTTCATCTATTCACACCTTTTGATTACTTTTATTCTTTTGAAGATGTGTCATTGTTCCAGAAGAATCTAATAGGAAGTCTCAACTCTCTCACGGGAAGCAACAATAACACTTTAGACTCAGCACATGCAACAATCTCTGCTCTGCTGAGTACATCACATGCCTCTCTGAATCAGCAGAGAAATCAAAGAATATCAGAAATTTCAGATCTCAACTATCATGGATTACTCTAGTGAGTGAGAAATAATAGACCATGGATTAACCTCCTTATTTGAAACCTCGATATATTAATTATAATAAAAAAAACATTACTACTTATAAGTAATGTGTATATTTTGAGAGAAAGATTAAAAGACCGAAAAACACTCTGAGGTCCTTGGTAAAGGTTTAGATTTTTTTCTTTCTGCTAATGAGTAGTGCTTGTGTCTTGGACATTAGTGGTTACTTTCATCCTCGTATTCAGCATGCGTAAAAGTACTCAAACGTGCGCAATCTGAAATATCTCAGTGACCTACTTTTTGTGTAAAAAAAAGTAGTTTTACTCACTACTTAGTAGTATGGGATTTATTATCCTAATTTTAATAAATAGAATAAAGTTTTTTTACGATTAGAGTATAAGTCCTCTCCTGTATAACAAAAATCAACCCTGGTTTTGACACATTGTCATAATAACTAATAGTACTCATAAGTAGTACTATATAACCATTTTTCCTAATTTTTAAATATGCCATTTTTTCAAACAGTATAAAAAACACCAAGATGCGGAATTTTTCTCTCTTTCATTTTCTCTAATAAAGTCATATAGAAAAGTTTAATGAATAGACTCAAATCGGCGTCTTAGTGAAATTGGCATTTTGTTTCGTTATTAACCCTTGAATATTTCTGATGAAATTCGGCTCCTTTCTGCCAAATTGATATTTTTAAACTACTTAAAAGTAGAACTCGTTAAGATTTTTACAACCAAAAGGTCTTCTTCTCTCTAAGAAACTTTTATTTTGCCCTAGTCTGACTTTAGAGTTATTTCATTTTCTAGAAGTAAAAAAAACTTTAATGGTGCATGTAATTTCTTTTATACCGGATAACCCTAGCTTCAAAACAGTGTAATTTGATTGAATTCTTCAAGTAGAAACTTCCTGAAACAAGGTTACCCATTTTCTTATAAATCTTCTATCAATTATCCTGGATTCGAGCTGTACTTTTGAATTGCATTCTCTTCTCAAATAGAGCATGTCCGAGTCCCTGTATAATTAAATCGTAGACAATTAATTAATTTTCAAATTATTCAACTGTAGCAACTAATTCTCATTCATTTCAGCAACACAAATGGACAATTTGATGGAGTAAAAATGAACAATGCATTTTCATTTCAGAACCAGTCAGCGAGCCTCCCTCAGCACCCTTATGCATATCTTCAGAATACGATGAAAAATAACCCGGTTTTTGATAATTTCCAATTGAATTCAGATAACTCTAGTCAATTCTGTGAAGTGAATAATCATTTCTAAGAGACTCTCCTCTGATAGGTCTCATAGCGTAGTCAGTCTAGCGTTAAAACCTCTATAATCACATGTCATCCTCGGTTTGAAGTCTATATAATTTTAGCAAGAATTTTAAACCCTTCCAGGCATCATTCATTGCATCATACACTTGGTAACAATGCTTATAAATATCAATTTAGCAAACAAATAAAAGACTATTATCGAAATACTCTTACTCAAAGTTGACAACGGAAAGAGTGAACAAATTCATCCTTCCAAAGAATATGACCTCCTCACTCTGTGCTCAGGCTGTTACCAAGGCTAAGGAATTGGTTAATTTTGTAAATATTTCCCCAACACCCTTTCATGGTGAGTTGCTCACATGTTATTTTAGACAACATTTTTGAGAGAACTTTATTATGAAAATATTCGGGCAAAGTAATCTGGTCGAATATGGCGTCTAAGTATTTCTGAGAGCTGTTTGACTGATGCGTTTTCCATCAACTCGATAGCGGTAATTTTAGAGCTGAGGTTATCATAGACTGTTCATTAGGGCACTTCTTTTTGAAATAAGATCACGAGGAATCGCTTTAGATTGCCCAATCATATGATGAAGAAGTAATTCTGAGGCTATTTCTATCTCTCGTGCTCTTTAAAATCTATCTGGTCGAAACTCTAATGTGTTAAAAATCCATATAGAAATAAATTAAAATGGCCGCCATCGATGTTCTCGCTTTTATAAGGCTACTGAATGGAAATATCGATATATTCTGTTCAAGCAAAGTATTCCGCTCCTAAAGATAATCAGATTGTTTGAAAAATATTCTCTGTTTAGATTTCGGAATTTTGGCTATTTTTTCACTAGATACCGCGCATAAGTCACATCTGCCTGACAAGAGGCTTTTTATTGAGAAATTTTCTTCTAAAAGATAGCATTTTTTATTTAGTTCCCATATATTACTCCTATCTCTCACAAAATCTTTAGATGGTCGAGAAAATCCCGAGAAAAATTAATTTGAATACGATTTTCGTACACAAATTATTTTGGCCTGTTTCCTAAACACCTAGAATAAATAATACACAGTTCCTCGTAAAATCATGTCTAGATTGCGATTGTGCGCGATCTAAAAGAGGTGAAATCAATGTCCTACTGTTCATAATGCTGACGTCTCTCCTTTTTGCCTGAGGACAATCTTGCTTTGATTGTTGTCGTACAAACGTTGAGGTAACACAACTTCTTGAAACATTGTAATTTGAAAATCTTCTGAAAAATCATTTTATAAAAAAATCCGAAATCTTATGTCATGAATGGGGCTACAAAAATCTGAAAAGTCATATTTTTAATGGTCGGGTGTTATATTTGAAAAAATGTCATTTTATGTTATATTTTGTTATAAAATTAATTTTTCATTCATAGCCCAAATTTCATATTTTTATCAATTATTTTCGGTCGAATTGGACGCTTCTAACTACAAAGTCTTTACTTATCAACCATTTATAAAGATAAGATTATAATCTTTACTAGCACATAGGGCTTGTTATGCCAAGATTATTAATAGTTCTTACAATATCAGACCTCTCCATTCATCAAAATTCAAATACAATTATTAGACTCTGTAATGATACTTAATTCCATGATTTTACTAAGATGGATTTCATACCATAACCTAGGAAGGTGAAGATTTGTTATATTTTGTCATATGTGGAGTGACAAAAAGTCATATTTTTTCATTAAATTTTTCATAAATTTTCATAAAATTTTTCATATTTTTGGTAGCCCTAGTCATGAATTTTTCAGCCTTTTTTAATGAAAATTATTTAGAGTTTTTCACCTTGTTATGATAATATATCTGTATGTCCTATAGTTTATGATAAATAAACATCATCTACACTTTATCAAGTCTATCATTAAATTGTGTATGAGCCTTAACCTTTTATATTATATCTCAATTTGAATGAGAAAACTAAATCTCATCAACTTTAGTCGTGAAAAATGTCAAAGATCGCCTTTTATCGTCGGGCTTCCGAGAGTTGAAGGAGACCGATTCAAATTGGAATCTCAAGCAAAATGACAAGGTATTCCTAACCAAGAACGGTTCAACAATCTTTGCTATCGCCATTGGCGGCCAACACAAGCCGGATTCCGGTTTCAGCATCTTTGGTGCGCACACCGACTCTCCTTGTCTACGCGTTAAGCCTAATTCAACGCGAATTTGCAAGGAAACAGTTCAACTGGGCGTTGAAACCTATGGTACGTTTTCCGCATTGATAAAAATGAGTATTAGAATCGTAGCCAAATTATGAAAGAGCTCATCTGATTATTTTTAACTACGGTTCCCCAACAAATTTGGCAATAAGAAAAATTTCTGACTCAAACTTTGGAAGGGATTTCTTCAGATAAAATCTGATTAATGAAAGTTGAACAGTTGAAACATTTATTATAGGTTCCCTCTCTCAGATGAGGCTAATTTTTCACATTAACCCTCCAAGGCCCAAGCACAGAAAAACTTTGAAATTTGAGAATTTTGTTACAGATTAATTAGTCAGGCAAATTCAGAAGATATTTTTGTCTTAAACATCTTTCAAAAGATTCTCCTTTAAAAGTACGAAAAAATCTTAAACCTTAAATGTTTGTCGAAATCTGAGTTACCAAGTGAAAGATTCCATGAGCAATCTACAAAAGGAAAAAGATAGAACAATTTTGAATGTGAATTAGAAAAGTTATAGCAGTTTCTAGATTTAATAAAATTCAAAATTAAGAAAAAAATCCAAATTATTTTCGCGCGCAATTTCAAACATCTGTATTTTTGAAACCTAATATTATCGAGGTGCGAAAGTGATGCCATTCGAAAGCCTAACATTTCATTAGTTAGTTGCTGGTAGTTCTAATTTTCTTACCGGTTAAAATTAGCGAAAATAACAAATTAACTTCCCTACTTGGATACATTCTCCCAGGCAAATCGTAATTCATTGAACATTATTATGATTTAATAGGTGGCGGTCTCTGGTACACATGGCTGGATAGAGATCTCACTATAGCAGGTCGTTGTGTCATCAATGTCACTAACGCGAACGGTACAAAGACCCTGATGCAAAAGTTGGTGAATCTCGAGAGACCTGTCGCCTGTGTCCCCTCTCTGGCTATCCACTTGAATCGAGAGCAAAATAAGTCTTTCTCTCCTAATCTTGAGACCCATCTTGCCCCGATAATCTGCTCTGAAATCAACGATCAAGTAAGTTTCATTCACTCTCCGTGATTCCAAGCAATTATAAATCCCACTACTAATAAGTAGATATGTGTATATTTTACAGGTTACTTTCCAATAACATTTATTCATTCGTCAAAAGCTATGGTCAGAGGTTGGATGGTATTTTATTCAGAATATTTTATTTTTTCCAAGCTTTCGGAAAATCCTACTTTCAACTCAATCGGAAGAAAATTACGCTTTGAAATAAACATTTTTTTAAATATACAATAAATTTAGAAAAATTCCATACCACCTCTGGCCTTAGCTTTTGACTTCTGTGTTATCTAAAGGGTAACCTGTAATCAATTTTTGACTTTTTACATGCAGAATAAGGAATTCGTAAAGATTTTTTGCTTTGCTAATATAAATTTCGAATCAACTCTTTAAATCTGACAGTGGTTCACTGTCAGTGAATATCTACTTATGAGTAGTACGTTACTAAGAAAAAAAACTGACTGATTAGAATGAATGTGTTAATTTATAATTATTATTCGAAAAAGGTTATCATTGATAACTTATCATCCGTTGGGTACTTCTACTAGCCAAAAGGCTTTGTAACATTTATTATAGTTGGGTCTTGTGTTTTCATACACTCATGAAAAACACGTGAGTCGTTATGAAGAGAATTGTATCGATGAAACCAAGAGATAACTTGGCAATAATCATGGAATTTGAGAAATGGAGAAATCATCAAAAGATTGAACCTTTTTCAGCTCAACTCCAAAGATTGCAGCGGCCATGCTCAATTCAAGGACCGTCACCCGAGTGCCCTGGTCGAGAGTCTAGCCAGTAAGATGGGCTGTAGTCCTGAGGATATTGTCGATAGTGAATTATACTTGGTCGATACTAACCCTGCAGCAATTGGCGGCATCAACAATGAATACATCCACTCCCCGAGATTGGATAACCAATTCAATTGCTATGTTGGAACTGAAGGCTTCATGAATGCCCTCGGCACTTTGAATGAGGATGAAAATGTCCGCATGCTCTGCTTGTATGACCACGAGGAGGTCGGCTCGACATCCTGCCAGGTAAATGGTCCTTTTGAGTGCAACTCGAATTCATAATGAGCATATTTTTATGTTCTTCAGTTTTGCTCTTGGTTTAATAATAAGATAATACTACGGCATTGAAGTTACCCAAAACTTCTACATTCCTCTCAAAAGTGAGGGATAGTAGCAAATTATCGTCTTCCAGATGTTAGTTTTCATTCCCCCAGGGATCTTGGTTAATTTAAATTGCGCGCGTTAGATTTTACCTTGGATGATGCGTGAAGGACCGTGATGAAATCCACTTTTTTTAGATAATAATTTCAATCTGGAAAGATATTGATTAACTTGAATAGTTCTTGAGTGAAACTATGAATGAATTTTGATAGTAATCATTTTACAATTTAAATTCATTGAATGATTTTTATGAATTTTTTGAGAAGAAATGTATGAATCAAGATTAGATTATTAAAATCAAAAAATAGTGGGTTTAATCACGCAAGATCCAACATAGACCTGCCCGGTTGAGGTAAAAAAATTAGCAACTCTTATAGACCTGGATCAAGATGACTCAAAGAGTAGATGCTCAAAATTAGACATATTTTCTAGTAAGAATATTTTTTAGAAAATTGAAATGATTGTATAAAATCACAGTAATCCTCAGATATATGTTGAATAGAAAAATTGTTAAAGCCTTCACTCGGAAAGGTACCTAGAGAATAATGTAAATGTTATTCAGGGTGCAAATTCAGCCTTTACCGTGAACGTTATGAGGAGGATACACGCCAATCTCAACAATGTTAGTGATTTCAACACTTTCGGAGCATCCATGGGTAGATCACTCCTAGTCTCTGCTGACCAAGTTAGTTGTGATTAAAATTACAAAGGGTAGTTGGTATTTTTACAAAATAAAAAGAGGTGCTCCTCGAAGAGTTTTTACAACCTTATTATTGATTTCTTAACTCTAGCAAACCTAAACACTTAATAATTAGGCCTACCAGAAAAGAAAATATATTTTTTGAAATTTCTTTGTTCAAGTTGGGTAGAGGTATTACTATACCTCACTGTGTTTGACTATTCGATTTTTGAGCTGAATTTGTGTTGGTATGTAATTATATATGTTTGGTTTCTCTTACCCTTTTCCAAATACAGATATCATTTAACAATCTAGGAAAAATTAGCAAGTTTCCTATTTTGTAATCGAAATGATAGAATCTAATACAAAATAAGACACCCCCCCCCCTAAGATTATTCATAGGTTAATTTAGAGAAGTAGAAATATATTTCATCAGTACTTTAAAATTATTAAATGTTTCGTGAATTCTTCAAAAATTAAACACAAATTATCTTAATAAATGTTTTCAATAGTTACCTGTTTAATATAAAGTGTATCATGAAAAGTTTTTCACAAAATAATAAGTTTAACTACTTATAAGTAGAACTTTTGAGCATAAATAATTATTTTTCTTCACTCAAGGCACACGCAGTGCATCCATCTCACAGTGAGAAACACGAACGTAATCACCAACCAAAACTCCATACATCCGGTGTGGTGATCAAGAACAACGTCAACCAACGTTACAGTTCCAATTCTCTAACAACCTCAATTCTTAGAAAATTGGCTGAAAAGGAAAACGTTGAACTAGTCAACTTTGTCGTAAACCAAGATAGCATATGTGGTAGTACGATTGGGCCAATGCTTAGCAGTCAATTGGGAGTTGCTGCGGTCGATACAGGCAGTGCTCAGCTAGCTATGCACTCTATAAGAGAAATGTGCGGTGTTGCTTCGGTCGTGCCGGCCATAAGTCTTTACCAATCTTTCTTCAGCCACTTAAGCAGTGTCATGAAGTCGATAGAGAGTGATATGTAGTAAAGCTTTATACATTACTAACCAATAAATTTTTTAGTATTAACAGTGGTTTCTTCTATTCCTTTCTTGAGAGTGAAAACTGCTAGAATTTTCAAGTCAATGCTTCCTTACATGTTAAGAAAGCTAGTTAAAGTGAATAAGATGGGATATTTGGGTAATTCCCTTTATAAAAAGTTTATTCAATGAATTGAAGAGGCATGTGTTCCGATCTTGGGCCAGATATCGACACATTCTTTAGCAACAGGTCCAGTTACACCAGAACCTTTCATTTCACCCTTATTATTTACAATAACACCGGCATTGTCTTCAAAATAAATCCAGGTACCGTCTTTACGTCTAAAGATTTTTCTCTGACGGATAACGACTGCAGCCCAAATCTTTTTTCTGAGGTCTGGCTTTCCCTTTTTCACTGAGCAGACAACCAAGTCTCCTGTGGATGCTGAGGGTAATCTGTTAAGACGACCACGGACGCCAAAGACTGCAATGACATAAAGAGTTCTAGCACCAGTGTTATCAGCACAATTCATCACTGCACCAACTGGTAAGGCAAGGGATATCTTGAATTTTCCTCCTGAGGAAGCTCCGGCTCCTAGAGAAAGAGTAATAAGATATGGGAGGGTTCTAGAGGAATTTGGAACTCACCACGCTTTGGCATGTTATCCTAGTTATTTGTAATGACTGCTTGAATTGAGATGCATTAAAACGAAGGAGTATTTTTTCAAAAGATTATTTTAGTATTTTGTTTAATCGAGTATCGAAATAATAATTTGTTATCACGATGATTTTACGATCTGAAAATGCTGGACTGTGATGAAGAATAAAAAGGAAGGTTCAGCACCACAAAATGCATACATTGACGTTATCATTAGAAAGTTGGAGTGTCAAAGTTTGTTCATCCTTAATTAATTTCTCTCAGAAAAGAAATTTCTCGTCGCAAACGTTCTCTCTGATGAAATTCCGATAATTTATTGTAATGACAACTTTTGTACACTCACTGGATATAACAGGGGTGATGTCATTCGTCGATCTGCATGCTTGGATTTTCTCTATGGTCCTCAGACTTCTCCAAAGTCAATACGAGATATTAAAAATGCCTTGCACGATATGAGAGAAAAGAATATTTCAGTCCTCTTTTACAAGAAGAGTGGTGAGTCTCTTTCTCTTCAACCCATTTTTGAGCATTTGGAAATTGAAGTTCTTATTGAGCCTTGTGCATTTCATCTCACCTCTAAAATGTTTATTCTGAGAATGGAATCTATTTCTTTCATTTAAGAACTATAGTTATATTTATCCAATATCTGTAATCATTTGTGATTTGAGGACCGCTCTCAATGTCCTGTCAGGACCATAGGTTCACCCGGTCCGAATTTATTGTCATTTAGAAGACATGATCAGTAAAAAGTCACATAATTTGCAATTTTTGTGTCTCAAATAGACTATTTTAGCCATTTAGAATTAAAATGAACCTCATAGCTGAATTCTTAAACTCAGAATGTATCTTTTATACCAAAGTAATAACCAGTTGTAATACCAAAATTAAATCTGACCGGTTACTGTTGAATTTAATTAGAAGATTGTAATATTGTAAAGAAGGAAACGTTAATGAGGTAGAACTTGATTTATTGGTTTTCTTTAGAAATCAAACTCTCTCAAGATGTTTAAATATCCTTTATTCTGATATTCGTCTTGAACAGTCATTGCAATTTGAATTGGCCAGTAGTCTAATTCATTAAACTTTACTTATATGGTTCCGAACAAAAAATTATGCAAAAATAACTAAATCACTGCTTGGAAAAATTCAGTTTTGAGAAATTAATCAATTCAAATTGCAAATTTCAAAATTTGCTCCTTAGGAGCACCTCTTGAAACAGTTTTAGATATTTTTCCCATGGAAAACATGAATTTCTCTAACGCTTGAGTTCTTACTCTATTGAATCTAGATGAATTTCTCTAAAAATGAGCCCTTTTTTTAAATATTTGCCAAGTCACCGTTTTGCAAATATTAATCTAGAAAACCATTTTTCGATTCTTTCACTGTACGATAGATTTCAAGATGAATATAAATTAATTGAATTTAAAGTTCTTAATTTTTGTCAAGAGTCAAAATATTAAAATTACCATTTTCCTGCTTTCAAATTCATATATTCCTCTTTTAAAGTGCAAACTAACCTGATAAAGTCATAAATGAGTCCCTTGTAGGTTAACTCTAACTATTTCCTTTTATTAAACGTCATACACTATAATTGTGAAATATCTCAGATTATCTATCAGGAAGTATAGATAATAGATGTATGAAAGGAACATACATTTAACATTGTTGTCAATTTGCCATCATTCCTGACTAAATGTTATTTATTAAACTTGATTGAACATGAATTAGATGAGGCATTTCGACAACCATTTACCTGTCTACTAACTAGTAATTATTTTTTTTGTACCAGATTGGTACTCTGAATTATGTTTCTCTCTTTCAACTCTTTTGTAACGTCAATAATTCCAACGTTTATTATAGTCCCTTTGCTTCATGAAATCCTTGGGGAGTTGATATTACTTTTGCTCTCTCTTGCTGTTTCTAAAGTTGCGGAGATTATTCAGGGAAATTGACACAATTTTGGGATCATAAAAAACAACTTTAGTCATATGATAATATACATTTTCTTGATTTATTTTCGTTGTCTAATCACACCTTCACAATGTGACAGTAATTAACAAAAACTCACACGAAAATTATGAGACACGATGTATGCGATGCAATATATCCTTTTTGTTGAGACCTTACTCACTGATCTCAGACTTCCTTATTCTTGTTAAATTTTTAACAAGCATTAAAATTGTAGTATGTGAACCCGAAGAGAGTTAGACTCGGCTCAACTCAAAGAGAAAAAAACTTGTGGAGTAAAAATTCAAAAATACTACTATTCATTGAAATTTTTTTCTCTTGTACTACGATTGAAGAACCAATAATGATTTCGGCTGAAATATGAATATTATTTTCATTTAATTATGTTTTTTAGCCAACACCAACTCTGAATAAAAAAATAAACTTGTAGTTGATCAAATCTGATTTTTCAACCATGTTTTACTTATGAGTAGTGCTTATTCAAAAGATAATTGGGGTAATTTGAAGAAATATTTTCATCGAATTCATAGTCAGCATCTTCTATATTTCTCAAAACTGTGAGATCTGGATAATTTTTTTCAACTAGCAGTGGCCTACTGTGCAGTAGACCAGTACTTTTGGAAAAATGTAGCCCTAGATCATGCAGTTTCGGGATCAGTCAAGTATTCTGAATGCGAATTCGAAAACCTTCTGAGCGAACGGCATTTTCCTCCGGCCTAAGCACTACTCATTAATAGCTTTTAGAGAAATTGAGCAGTTGAGTAATCTGAAATACAATTTTTGCTCATAGAAGTTATTGAAATCTCTTCTTATGAGATAATCTAGGTGCTTAAGTGGATCATCCTAGCTTGAATCAATAAAAATGTGTGTTTTCTACTCATGAGTAGTGCTTAGGTAGGAGGCAAATGGCGTTGGCTCAAAATTTCTTAATTATCGAATTGGCATTCAGAATAATTGACAGGTCCCGAAACTGCATGATCTAGAGATACTTTTTTCCAAAAGTACTGGTCTACTGTGCAGTCTACAAGGGTTAAGAATGAAATTATTAAATCGTGGAATATTTACTTTCAATTTGAACAAGAGAAACTTTTCCTCTGATAAATCAAGCCCAATAATTGTTCTCCTGAAGGAATGAAAAAGAAATCAGCAACGTGTGGAATTCTGCTTATTAAATGTGTATAATTTAGTTATTCTTAGTTACCCTCTTGCTCAAGGAAGGAAGAAAAGGGGAAATAGAGTTGGTAAAAGAGCATTTGAAAAAATATTTACTCTCCTGGGAACTTTTATGCTTGATTAGTTTCTGATTATATATACTCTTTCCCCTGTGCTACCAGAAATTTATCAAGTACTATCTCTCTATCCATATTTTATAAGTAAACTAAAATTCCAGAGCAAACTACACGAAAATTATAATCTGGTTCTTGAGTCCCTTTTTTGAGTTAAACTATTTAAAATTTGACTAATTAGCATATTTTAGACATGAACAACAAATATTCATCTACAATACACATTTTTGAGGACCAAAACTTGACCATATCTGACGCCACAAAAGTTGTGAAAAGTATTTTTTCAAAATCAAATAATATTCTCTAGAATGGGTCTTATTCTACACAAGGGTTTAGTTTTACAAAGTCTTGGGATAATTACTCCGGTTAATTTGCTTAATCTAAAGAAATATATGACTAAAAATCTTGTTAATCCTTGGAAAATACTCTTGGCTTGATATTCGGTCAATAAATATTTTGTCATTTGATAACTCTTATAAAAATAATTGAATCGTTCTGAATTTTTCCCAGAACCTTCCAGTCTCAAGTAGAGTAACCGATATTATTTTTGTTCTAACTGTTATGGTTCTCTCAAAAAGCGATCATATAAGTGACCAATCAGAAGCTTTGAAGCGTGAATGTTAGGGCACTGCTTTTCGATTTTACCTCTTTTAAATTGCGCACAATCGTCGTAGTCTAAACATGATTTCACGAGAAACTGTGTTTTAAATATTTATTCTAGGTGTCTGGGAAACAGGCCAGTATAAAATCGTATTCGAAATAATTTTAACTTGCGCCAAAACTTAAACCATGATCTTCTCGACCATCTAAAGATTCTGTGAGAGATAGGAGTAATATATGGGAACTAAATAAAAAAAATGCTATCTTTTAGAAGAAACTTTCTCAATAAAAAGCCTCTTGTCAGGAAGATGTGACTGATGTGCGGAGAATATTTTTCAAACAATCTGATTATCTTTAGGAGCGGAATACTTTGCTTGAATAGAATATATCGATATTTCCATTCAGTAGCCTTATAAAAGCGAGAACATCGATGGCGGCCATTTGAATTTATTTGTATATGGATTTTTAACACATTAGAGTTTCGACCAGATAGATTTTAAAGAGCACGATAGATAGAAATAGCCTCAGAATTACTTCTTCATCATATAATTGAGCAATCTCAAGCGATTCCTCATGATCTTATTTCAAAAGGCAGTGCCCTAGTGTATGTGTGTGAATCAACTATTTCATGCCTACTCCTCTTATGGCCTTTGATATTTCTTTTTGTAAAAGGTACTTTTTGATAGGATAAACAAATTCAAGCTTGAAAAGTAAAAGAAAGAACAATGAACGTGTCAAAAGTTGGCAAATTGAGGCAGAAAAATCTCTTAAGAAAATCGCTACATGGCTCGATAAGGGCATCTAGTTACAGATAAAACAGCCACATCGTTCGGTTGTTTTAATTTAACAATTCAAAACGCCCATGAGAATCGTTTAAAAAATCATTTATACACGACCCTCCTTACAATGCTTTCATTATGTTTCCCTATTAATTGCTCTCTAAATTTAGATTTCTATTGCAAAATTCTCTAATTGAAGCAGTAAGCATTTTAGACCCAAAACATATCATTTTTCGAGCATATACGATTTATAGAAAGAAATTTACATGAGAATCCTCTTCAATAAAAATAGTGAAAACTCATTTATTCGATTAAAATTGTGGCTTAAAAAATTCATCTCATTCTAACTTTGCACATGAAGAATCTACACTTTCTGCTGTCAAGTTATTTCAATAAAGCTATTAGCTCAATTTTCCTGCTAGTTATTACGTTAAAACTAATGAACTTTTATTTGTTTAACTCGATATTCTAAATAATATGCTCTTTGCCAGAGGTGTCAAAAGTCTTACCCCACGGGACTTGGCTAAAAATGTTTGCAAATTACTGTCATAATATGACAGTGTCATAGCATCGTGTCACTATTATAAATATGACTAACAAAGGAAACACCAATAGAAATATCGTCCAATCAGATTGGGGTATGGGTATGATCTAGGTGACACATTGTGACACTTTGGTATTGATTTATTGACAAATGGCGACTTATAAGTTATAACTTCCAGCGTCAGGAATACTCCAAAATCTCGATAGATAAAATTCGAGCCCTCACTCTCAAACTCAGCAATGTTATAGAATTTACCCGCAGAATTACTCTTGCTTGAACATCTTTTGTCTGCTCTTTATAGATAGAGCTCATCATAATTCAACCGATCATCTTGAGTAAATAACTTTTGTTTTATGTTCAAAGCAATTTTGAATAGTCAGAAACTTGGTAATATCCACTATACCTCTGCAAGGACTATGTTTCATTTGTTAATTGAAAAAATATAAAAATCACTTGGAGTGGAAGTTTTAACTTGGAGCATTTATATGATTTAAGAAGGGATCCACTTTAGATAAAATGTATATTTGAAGGCTATTCAAACCCTTCTTGCCCAAAGAGAGTTAGACTCGGCTATGAAACTCAATTCAAAGAAATACACAAACTAAAGCCATGCAATAGTCCTTTGTAACTAAAAGTAAAAAAGGCTTGAATCAAAAATATCCCTTTGATCTGATTGCATTGATTAGAAAACGAAAGAATATGTATTTAACTCTTAAGATGATAAAAAAGTCTGTTTTTGCCAGGAGGTTTTGATGACTTCTTTTTAAAGCTTGAGCCCATTTTTCTACTTAATTCTCCCCTTACAGTCAATGCGAATAAATCAAGATTATAAATCTTCTTATCCCTCCTCAATGAGAAATCCCCTCTACCTCACACTTCCTTAATCACATTTGATCTTACATTTTTGTTTGTTCTATGGAATTGAATTGCGTGATATCCTTTCACATGATTGCGCCTCACTCCTTCTATCCTACGAGCATTACATTTCTTGATTGATTGATCATTTTCCTATTTCGAATAGAAATGAAAAAAATTGAAAATTCCCTCTCTTTCACAGAGTCCTTTTGTGTAAATTGAGAGATGGGTACATTTTCAAAACATCTAGATATGACACGAACCTTTGCCTCATGTCATTCATTAAATTTAATACTAAAATTTGCTTTAATATTGGCCTTTTTCACAATATCACTCTCAGAAATGTCAATCAGTGTTTTTCATTCACAGCGCAAAAATGTGTGTGTCTCTTCGAGTTAGTCAAGGATTTCTAAAATATTCAAATCGAAGCGCTAGTCTTTGCCTACTTGTTAGTAGTAATCCAACCCTTAATTTAAATTAATCCTGAGTAATTATTTGGGCGTAGACTTGTAGGAGAGATGATGTGGAGGAATTCCAAGCTATGAATCCCCACATGGCCTGTAGATTCAAGATAAGATTCCTCGATTATTGAATACTCACCTCTTCCACCCCGTTATAATCCCTCGATAGAACCTGATTAGAGTCAGACTCGGCCACTAAACTCAATTTCTAAGAAAAGCATGCTGTTCTGTGATATGTTGGGCTTTATTTGTCGACAGATTAAATTGGTTGCGTGAATACTACCTTAGTCTCACACGCGCCTTGCTAATTTTCCTAAAACACATTCGCATAGATAATTTCGATGAAATAACCTTATTCTTCAGCTGTTTGATATCATTCCCGAATATTCAAATTTTACGTTCTACTCGGTTTGCTCATTCTTTGTCCACGCAACACATTTGTCTTCAATCAACATTTTTTTTACAATGAATATGTTACTGTTTAAGTGGAAACCTTGTTAATGTGACCCTCTAAAGCTGGCTTTGTGCATATTTCTTGCATTAAATGTCATGAAATGTCACTTGTATTGTTATTTCTTCATTCAAATTAACTTTGAATACATCTGCATTTGGTACGTATTGAAAGCCGCCGTTTGTGCCTTTCATATATATGTTACCGGCTTTTTGATGAATCAGGAATTTATATAAATGCCTAGGCTATTTACAGAACCAGGCAGTTTGTAGGCAATTCAATGAACCTTCATCAATTTGCCTAAAAATTGGCTAAAAGATTGACCGTGGGAATTTTTTTATTATTTCTCTTTTTTTCACTCGTTTGAGTGTATAGTTGTTTGTGTGCATTTTTTCTGTGTATGGGGGAGGGGTGAATGTTTAGATAGTGTTTGTGGTAGAGGGGGTGTTTTATAAATATGTTAATGTGTGTGTGATTGAGTATCTTCTTCATATTGAGAATTGTAAAAATTAAAATCAACATAATTCACCTATTTTTAACCCGATTTTGCTCATTCTTTTTTTGAATAATAGATAATTCGAAGTAGCTAATTTCGAGAAAGCTAATCATTCTAAACTCCTTGGAATTTATCTGCAAAATAATCTGCTTATGCTCTTTTTTTATCATAAATATCATTCAACGGAATTAAATAATAAAATAACTTTCCGAATTTATTTTAAATAATTAAGAGCTCCTAATTTACCATTTAACAAGTAAACATTGAAAATTAATATGTGAAAATAAGTGAAAATGTTAGCTGGAATTCTGATAAAAATCTAATTCCCGAAAGCTACTTCGAATTATCTATTATTCAAAAAAGGAATGAGCAAAATCGGGTTAAAAATAGGTGAATTATGTTG
>JJOG01003557.1:0-12015 GCA_000715275.1 Gyrodactylus salaris
TTTCTTAATATTCTAATCGAAAACAACCGATTTGATTATAAATTAAGAATAACAATCTGAATATTAAATGAACTCTACTCTAAGTTTTGTATAAAATATGTTTTTTATCATTTTAGGTTTTACCTCTCGCACTTCGTTGCAACATTTTTTTGATACGGAATCCATTTATTAATTCTCAAACCTAATTTGTAGATTCTCCTACATGTCGCCATTCAGGAAAATTCAAACTTAACTTGAATAAATACCTGTAAAAATGAGAGGCAAAATATGGATTTCGGGTATTTATGACTCAAAACAATGAATAGGACTTTTGAAAAAATATCTCTAAAAAATCAGTCACCATTCACTGAATGTGTGCCTGTAAGAAGATTAGAATCTATTCATCTAAATACTTGACACGGAATCCTTCGAAGAATCCCTTTGTGATGGAGAGAGAAATAATGAAAAAATGTAGTGTGTGAACACTTTTGGGGCAGAGTAGGTAAATGAAAAGTCTGCATTCTGATTGGTTATTGAAAATTAGAAAGAAATCTGGGATAGCTAGAGCTTGGGATTTTCGCTAGAAACACTTGAGACGATATAATTGATGGTGGTAGGAAAATCAAAATTTTTGACTATCCCTTTTATACACAGAGTATGAATCAAGATACATAATTGTCTGAACGTAATGGTGGTGCGAATAGATAGAGAATTGAATTTTATGGACAAAAATATAATTTTTTTTTAATTCTGTGCTCTAATTATCAGTGATCCTATGGGAAAACCTTTTTGCAAATACACAGTAATTAAAATTAAATTTGCTACACTCAAAAAAATATTCACACAACTCTTTTGGTTTTTCTACAATATCTGTTGAAAGTTTAGGATGGCAAAAAAATTCTTCAAAAAGTGTTTTTTACGCCCTTAGAGCTTAACTTTTTATCATTTAGAAAAAATAAACAGATTTCGATAAAAAAAGTAATTGAGGAGATTCTAAAGGAGTGACCAACCTTGAACCACTTTGGAAGGCTAGATTCAAGCCGGAGTTTAATACTCAGTCCAATGATATTTGCCATGCTGCAATGTGGAATGGTGGGCGTGAAGAAGACTGTCAGGAGGATCCAGTTATTCTTACCAACGTTGAATCTCATGTCCTCAAGTTCAATATCGTCAACTGACACAACGCCCACTCTCTCTAGTGAGAAGGGATGTTCTGGATCTTTGATATCTCTAATGTGCTCTAAGGGGATTAATCATTACTATTTGAATCATCACCAAATATACACAGATATCAGCCCTCCTCGTAGCCAGGGGAATTGTTCTCGAACCAGTCAAGAATAATAGGGGGCGAATTAAAAAGTTTCTTTTGTTAGAAGAATTTGGGATTAAGAATGGCAAAAAAATCAAACTTGATTTGGAAAAAAAACCTGAAATATATGCAAAATCCAGAGAGAATTATAATTCTCTTTCCGTAGGAAGTAACCTCGCTTAACTTTTTTGAGATAAACCAGCAAATTTTTTTTCTTTTTTTCTCTCTGCTATTCAGCGAATTATCAAAGTATTTTAGGTAGAAATTTGAATTTTATTTCTCCTGCTTAGATAGATTTTTCAATAAATTTAAATCATGAATTAAGATTAGCTGAGAGAGAATATTACTCTCAAGCGATAAACATATCGCGACAAATTTTAAACTTTTGCGAATTTTCAAAGTACAGTATTAGGATTGATCGTTGGGGAACATGAAATTGACAAAAGGAAGATTGTAATATTACATCAGGTATTTCACAAAATTTAATGTACAATTAGATTGTTCAATTCAAAATGAAAGAATGGTTTGAATCCGGGAACTCTTAGTGATTTTCTGATTTGAAAAATCTTTATCTTCTAGAAAATACCTCAACTTCTCTCGATGGAAAATATATTCGTAACTCTATAATTACAGTCTTGAGACAATAATTTAAAAAAGAATATCATTTTATGTTGAAGGACATTTACTGATAAATCTAACATGACTATACTAAATATTAACAGTTGAGCTAAAATATATTGTGTGCTCTCAAATATGTCATTGTATGTGTGAATCGCACTATTAAAGCTAAATCTGTTGACAACATGTGATAGATTACAAATACAGTACGTACAACTTGGAAATTGTTAACCAATCAAACCTAATAAAGTCTATAAGAGATATGTGGTTCAAGAAAAATATTCTTGGTGAAATGTTCAAGACCATGATTTTTTGAAACGAGTCTATCCAGACCATACAGTTTCGAGAAACAAAGAGGATGCTGAATACGAATTCGGTACTAAAATCAACTTTTGGAAAAAGCACTACTCATAAGTAAAATGTATTCATAGATGGTTCAACAAATTCGTATTCAGCACGCTTGATACTGTAAGATCTGGATATTTTTTTTCCAGAAACCATTGATTTTTACTTTTTATCAACCTGTGGTATTTTTATGCTAAATAACCAAATAATTTCGATAGAGTAAAAATTTAAAAATTCATTCATGTTTTTCTAATTTTTTTCTTCGTGACAGAAGTTATTTCTATGAGATGGGAAACTGATAGGGACAATTATATTCGTTCTAAACATGTATGTGAAAATCAGTAAATACTATTCTCAAATAATGAGGAATAAAACTTTTGCAAACAGACAAATATATAATGGAACCTTTCTTTGAGACAAGATAATTATATGCGATTAAAAGTTGCATAAACATGCAGAATAAATATGGATTCAGTATTTTACATTACCAAATGTAGAAAAATATTTAACACGTTATAAAAATATGCATCTGCTCAGCCAAATGTCCATTATGTTTAATAAAACAGGGGTAAAATGGTTCCTTTTTTAATTGCAGGTAAAACTAGTCCAACACAATCGGATAGAAAATTTAATTTTGTTCAAGAATTTAAAAAAAAATTATTTTCCTCAAAGAAAAACTTGTGATCCTGAAAAATAATTTTTTTGGGTGAAAATATAACCTTACATCGTTAATTTACCTATATACAGAAATCTAAAAGTGACAGATACATAAAAATAGTACAGTATCTAAAAAACTCAAAAAAAAATTTCTACAACATGCAAAAAATCAGTTGGTTTTCTTATAAAAGTAATATCAATTCAAAGTTTTGAATCACAAAAAAAACATCATTGTAAATGATAAAGTTTTACCTCATATCGTTTTTTTTCAAAAAGTACATATTTAGAAAGAAAATTTAAAGATCTATCTAATGTTAATGATTCTTTTTTCATTGTGTTTTAATTTATATTATTTTTAAATTATTATTTTTAATTTTTTAAATGATAAAATAAAATATTTTTCAGAAATTAATACTCCGAATAAATGAGCAGAAACCTTTATTCATTTTTAATGTACATGGAATGTATTATAACGAAATAATGACGTGTAATGAATATATCTTATGTTTGTCTATCAGTTTCATGAGGCGTGAATCACGCCGGGTGATATGCAAAGCATATCGAATTTCTTAGACTCGCTTCCCTTTATTGTAAAGTCATTAATTTTTAAAATCTCAAGTATACTTGAGATTTATATCATGAAAAATCATTACGCCTCAGTTATCTTGAGAGCTAATAAATTACACTTTTTGGCCACACTCAAGTGTTTAGATGTCCCTGAAAAGGTATATATAACCATGATTTCGGATATTTCATTCATTTTACAATGACTTCTTGCTTGAACAACATCGAATGCTTCTGCAACATTTTTTGGCTACTATTTCAGGAAGATGAATTTCTTCAAAATTACAAGTGAATTTGCAAACCATGCACGATCCTATTTTGGATTTAATCTAACCTATAACCATGAATGGACGCCAAACTCTGTGTGTGATTACTGTTATTATCGCGTCCAGCCTCCGGTCAAAAAAGAGAGGCGACTTTATTGTAAGATTTGGAGAAGACCAAGGAACGATTGTGATTGTTATATTTGTTTAATGAAATATAACAAGTTCAAAAAACCTTCACAGCAAGTATGTTGACTCTTAATTTCATCCAACTTTTCAATGCCATAATAAAATTACTTTTCTAGTTTTATCCTGAAAATAGCAATTGCTCTTCGATGATAGAAAAGGAAATCATCCAGGAAACATTGAATATGGATACAGAAGTATTTTCCCCGATCAAAACAAGAAATTCAGTCCGCGGGATTAATTATTATAATCATTGATTATGCCATGTCATTTTTATTGAAATTATGTATACATGCTCAGAATAAATTCTCGAATCCAAGTGCTAATTTTTCCTACAATCTTATTGGATATTTCGGGGAGACAAAAAGGTACAAAAGCACGATTTTCAACAATTTTCGTACATGTTGACCGTACATCTAGTAGATATTATCTACATGTATTTCTAATAGAATTAAAGGATTAATTACCAAAAATTTCCTCTCGATCAAAGGAATCTTCGAGACCGTGGTAATGTTCATCAATTGCAATCGTCTCAAGACCGTCGATGATCCTCGGGGCGACATCGTACAGCCTCGGCGTGGCATTCTCAACTTCCTAAATTAAAAAGAGAGAGTCTTGAATAACATTCAGAAAAAAAAGCAAGAAGAGTTCAACAATGCGAGATAGAGAGACTTGAATGTGTGGATATATTTGCTTGAAATGTAACATGTTGATTACACACACAATTCATTGCCGGTAATAGTCAATATTGTCAGAGTTATTTCCGAGGGCGGGGGAGTACTCGTAGAGGTATTTCTCAGCTCTATCAAAATTTTGATTTGTCATCTCGAAGCGCTTCAAGCTCTTGATGAAGTAGTCAAAGAACTTTCGGTCCACTTTGGTGTTGGAAACGTAGACTGTCTCATTGTCGATGAAGAAATCAATGTCTACGATGAATTCATTGCTGTACTCTGACGAGGAGTTCATGTTGAACATTTTCTTCAAACATACGAGATTTGAGACAATCTTTGATTCAGGCTGAATAGGGAGAGAAAATGTTATCGTTATGCATTAAATATTGAGTAATACTAGAGAGGGAATACCAAGTACTTTGAGCACTATCAAAGTGGTATTTATGAGTAGTACTCATTGAGTACAGTAGCAGTTACATACTCAGATTTTGTAAACTTTGAACTCTGCTTATTAACGTGTTACACAAGAAGAAGTTTCGATAAAATCAAAGATGGTGGATATTATAATTATCTACTTATGCAGTCTTTATTTTGTCAATTCCGTGTCCCCTCAACGTGTCTTTAAGATCAATCGATTGAAAATTGAACGGATAGAAAATTCGTTTATTCATAGACTAAAAATGTATATTTTTGTAAATCGATTAAAACTGGAACTTGATTCATAACAGATAAAGCTAATGTAGTTGCATACGGTTGGTAGGTAAAAATTGAAAAATTCGCAAATTAATTTAGAAAAAAATACTAAAATTAGCATTCGATCAATTTTTGTTCTTTCCTGCAGGTAAAACGAAGAATCCATCGAGAATTATTCAGTTTTGTTCTTGCTTTGTTAATTTTGGACAGGATCTATGCACTGAATGCATACCTTTGAGTAGTAGACGAATAGTTAAAATTGAAGTAATGTAAGATCCAATGAAATGAGGACAGATTCAGATTGGGTATTCAATATGAGTAATGAACCTTTTTCAATCAGAAAACTCGAATAAAGATTGTGCCTGATATAACTATATTTATGATTTTTCGTATATTTAAATATTGAAGCCATATTCTGCAACTCACCATGTTAAGGGCCTCAGCAATCTTTGAGATTTTAATATTCCTATAGAGATTCAGGTAAGAGCGGAGAAGCAACAACTCATAGTGCTTCTTAATCTCCAGATTGAAAAAGTAAAAGGTATGCGTCTTCATATCGGTCTTGCAAAAGACGTAGTTGTCTTCTTTAGAATTAATCGGCAGTGGCTTTATAGCGCCCGGGTTGAAGATCCTCATCAGCTCTTCAGTGTTTCCCTTCTTCATTTCCGCCATTGATTGGGTGAATTTTTCACGAATCATTTCATCAATGTCCTGTTCGTTGGTCTTTGGACAAATGACCAGGCAAATCGACAATAGGCGGATTATCTTTTGCCTCTCACGTTCAATGTAGTCAGAGATTTCATGCTTTTGATTTGAGGAAAGGGTCCCTGAGAAGCATTTTATCGCGTCAATATACCGATGCAACATCATGAGAGAGAAGCCGGCGCAATGGCCTAGATTTATCAGACAACTCGGCACAGCGTCGTAGAGGTTGATATTGGCGAGATTGATATTATCAACAGATTGAATAGAGCTCTTGTAATCCCCAAGTAAGCAGTAAACCCGACTCATTCCAACGATGCTGAAGAAGCCCAGCATTTTGTAGAGTTCATTACGACCGAATTCTCCGGCAACTTCTTGTGGATCTCCTTGAGTGGCGTGACAGAAGAGTTGGGCGTTAATACGAGACTTTTCAATGATCTGGTCGAGGTAACTCAAGACTGTCTTGACGTTCCACACTTCAGGATGTTCGTTCATATAATTCCCCTGGATTTCAGGGTTAGAATGATAGATTTGGAATTGGTACACGAATTCACTAATAAAGTCCCAGAGCCATTGATTAGGTAATTTAACGTTTAACGGCTTCTCAGCGTTGATGAAAAAGTCAAAAAGTTCAGTGTAGTTGTTGAAGGACTTCTCAAAGTCATCGCGTTCCGCTTTTTCACTGAGATTGGTGAAGAGGTGACGGTAGTAAATCTCCTTGTATAAAAGGTTAAAGTATTTATCTGAAATAATAATTCAAAAATTACTCTTTTTTGTATTCTTTTCAACAGAATCTGGAGAGATGAGAACAGAAGTGCTATAAGCCTTGAAATACTTGGTCAATAGAGTATTGTAGTCATTTTCAATTTCCTGTAGCTTGTTGTTGCTAATATGCTGGAAGAAGGTGGTGAGGAATGTTCTAAATTCATTATCCATGTTGCTTTGAATATTTTAATTGAAATAACAAATTTCTTTAATATATAAAAATAGTTTTACAACTTGTTTTATCAAGATCATTTTATGATCAATGGGATCAAAGGGAGTACCAATTTTACCTCCTAGATGGAAAAATTGTCCTCAAAATGGTCATATCATAGAAGATTTATTCATTCCTTACAAAACTCCTTTATCAAATACATTCGCACACCTTATACATGAAGATACAATTTTCGATTGTGATAAATTCATTAATGTCGCAAGACCTGTAATTCAGAGATTTATAATTCCTCCCTTCTAGTACTCGGTAGGGCTTGTTGTTGATTTGACAAAATCAAAGAGATTCTACAATAGAAAGGACTTTGAGACGAGGAATATTAAATATGTCAAAATCGAGTGCAAGGGAAATGAAGAGACACCGACAAATGAACAAGTCTCCTTATTCATTGATATCGTCAAAAATTTCGTGAATAATGAAAAGAATAAGGATCTAAAAATTGGTAATTTATTTTGTCACAAAAAAATATTAAAACACGCGGAGTTTTTTAGATTAAACTATTTCTTAGTGAATTTTAATCGTTCTAAATCACGAGGGATTCTCACAAAAATCTACATATCAAAGTCCTTATGACCAGGGCATCCAAATTTGCGTAACCGTTACCTAGCGGCTATTTAAAAAAACGCTCCATGGTATCCTAGGACTTAGGCTAGGAGGTTTAACTTTTATTTTGAGTTAAAAAATCGAATTGTACATTAAATTTTGGTTAGCGTAAATTTTCAAGGTTAGAAATTTCAAGAAAAACTTCATTTGTCAAAATTATGCTTTTAAATTGAAATTAAAACCACAGCTGTCCATTGCACGCACGGCTTCAACAGAACCGGTTACATGGTTGTCTCATATCTCGTTGAAGAGTTGGACTTTGGCGTGGAGGCCGCTGTGGCCCTGTTCGCAGAGAGCAGAAAGCCCGGCATCTACAAGCATGAATATTTGAAAGCTCTATTTGAGAAGTACGACGATGTCGAAGACTGCCCGGATGCCCCTCCATTGCCCAGCTGGTGTTTAGGTAAGCGTCTACTTGTGGTCCTTAGATGACTGCTTTCTATCTTTGTGTCAAAAATACTCCCAATTATTTTATATTTTGTATAAATACTATGTATAAGAGTGTGTGCCCGGTAGGACATGAATGTATTCAGAATATTGGCCTATCAAATTGAGAAGAATAGCCTACTCTTATTGGTTAGAAGGAAGTCTATAAACATTTCGATTTACTATGATAGAAAGATGAAATTTCATATTCTTCTTCTTTGAGACCTAGAGCCTGTCAAAAAATTTCTAAAGAAAAATCGGTACTTTAGGAAATAAAATGATTTCCTCTCTTAGAAAACGAAACGGACAAGAAAGATTCTGAGCGATTACTCAAACGCAAGCTTACCGATGACGACGGAGTTGAGCACAAATCCTCAGAGAATCCAAACAAAATACCCCACTTGAACATTAGTAAGAAGTTGCCGTTGCCCCCTTTCGGGACGCCAGTCTTTATGGAAGGAGTGGACAATGTCGCTACGTTAGATCAAAACTCCCTTGAAGCTCATGAGGTCCGGGAATTGACCAATCGCTACTGCCTTATGGGAGGCTTCATCTTCACCCCTGAAGGGCAGGTGGTCAGCGCTGACCAAAAGAGCCATGAGTCTGACGAAGAGGCCGAAGAAGACGAAGAGGATGACGAGGAACTAAACACCCTCTCTGGGTCCTCATCCGTGGCCCAGCCCAAGGTGTTCTCCTCCTCTGACGGTCTAGTACCGGTAGAGATTAAGGTGAAGTCTCGGTATAAGCCCTCACGCTTCCGCGGCTCCCAGCCAGTCTCCATGACGAGGGATAACTTGAAGAGGATCACAAACTATCCCTACAAGGTCTCCTACAAGGCCGACGGTACTAGATATCTACTATTGGTCCATGGCAAGGATAGGGTCTATCTCATTGACAGGGGCAACTTTGTTTATAAAGTGAGACTTTATTAATTTCTAGTTTCCTACCCTCCTTCAAAGAGAACTAGGCGTTTTGAAATGATTCATGTTGTAAGAGTGGAGCTGATTAAAATATCCATCTATGCTGCAGAAACAAAATTAGCTAATTTCTCAAATTTGCATGGATTTTAACAGAAATTCACTTCATTTTCTATTTTAAAGAACGAATTTCAACTGTTAGATAGTTTTTTGTCGAATGAATACTTTGATCAAACTTTGAGTCAGAAATTCGTTCCACTTCAGTGCGTATCCAAGGAAGAATTCAGATTCAAATTTTTACGCATTTCAAAGTTGGATTGATCGCTAGGGAACATAAAATTGACAAAACTGTCCACCTGTCGTTTCATTATGAATTCTATAACTCATGAATAGGGCCACCAGAAAAAGGTATTTTTTACATAAAAAGGCACAAAAGCAATAAATAATTTCGTACATAAAAATAGTTCTTATTAGAGAAAATACTGTATTTAAAACATGCATTTTAATTGAGAAATGTACGTTCCTTCAGATTTTCAGGAATAAAAAAAATTGTCATCTCATTAAACTGAAATAACTAGAATGACAATTTGTGATACTAAACCCAAATTAACACTGTTTTCATTGGTCTAGTATTTAGTGGTAGAGATACACTAGCACACACAAACATTTGGCACATTTTGAATTGGGGGATTTCTTTCTACACTTTTACTGTTGGGCACCTCCATCACACAAGGGCCAGACAAGAATGTCATTTTTGCAAATCTTGAAGTGTAGTAGAATTTGAAGAAGACTGTAGAAATACAATATCAGATGGATATTAAATAGTTTTTTTCCCATTTCTATTGACAGATCAACAAGTTGTTCTTCCCTACCATGCACTGGGCGCATCTGCGCTCGGTCGACAAGAACTTTACGACCGACTTCCTAGAGCACGAGCATGGACACCTAGCAAATTCCCTTTTCGACGGGGAAATGGTCATTGTGAAGCGACCGCATGAGACAGTCGGTGTTGCCAACTTCCTCATTTACGACGTTGTCGTCATGTACGATCGAAGCTACGGACATCGGACCTTCCCAGAGCGCTATAAGGCGATTGAGAATCATGTCATTCGGCCTAGGTCCACTTGTAAGAGCAAAAAGTGGATCAATTGTGAGCTGGAGAGCTTCAAGTTGTTGAATAAGAACTTTACGGACATTTCTGATCTGCCCAAGGTAAGTTTGAATTACTGCATTCTCGTTGTTTACCCCCCCCCCTTTGGCCCACAGTAACATTATTGTTACATCTCACTAGAAGGCTCATAACACCGACAAAAAGAGTGATAAGAAAATTCGAACTAACAGCAACTAACTAAGGAAATGTTCGGCTTTCGAATGACATCACTTACGCACCTCAATATTATCAGGTTTCGAAAATACAGCTGTTTGAAAGGTTTAACGAGAAAATCTTTTATTTAGCTTCTGGACCCAAAGCTGGGCGATATGCTGGGCATAGAACTGGATGGCATAATCTTCCAGCCATCCGGCCCAAATGACAAATACATGCTCGGAACCTGCCCTACAACGTTGAAGTGGAAGCCTCCGGAGTTGAATAGTGTCGACTTTCTCGCGCGCGTATATCGGACAAATAAGGTCGGCGACCTGCCAGACATCGTCGCGGACCTCTATCTCGGCGGTCAGAATACCTATTGCGTTCGTCTTAATAATCGCAAGACCTCGGACTTGTCGTTGGATGGCAAGATTGTCGAATGCTCCTTCGATTATATGGCAAATACCTGGAAGTTCCTCAGGATTCGGACAGATAAAACTGAACCGAATCACATTACCTCTGGCTCTTGTGAGTTGCCACTGTTAGGCAGACCAAAAACATGCTTTTGTATCTTTTTGAATATTTATTCAAGAACGTTTTTAATTTTAAAACAAAATTGCAAAAGCATTTAATTTTTTTCTTTGTCCATGATAAAATGTTTTTCAGGTCTACATAAAAAGAAATACTTTTGAGTATTAAATGAGTTAGTTAAGCTGAAATAGTAACAATATGCTAAAACAAAGATTAATACCAGCCAACACATTAGTGAAGATGTGAGAACTTGATTCAATCATAATCAAGCCAGCACGCACAATGTGTCTTAACACTCCTAAACATGCATTAGGACCTACTATTGTGACTACATTGTAGAAGATCTTTGACTGACAGAGTATTTTTGTATAAAAGCTTCTAGTTTTCATTTCAAACAAGTCTTTTTTTAAAAATAAGAAACAGTGCACATTTGAATTGCGCGGGTTATGTTTGGAATGAGCTTGCTTAAATCCACTATATTTTTATATAATTTCAATCTAGCAGAATATTCTTTCAGACCGATTTTTAAACGTGCCATTTAGGGAAAACATTTGTAGTAAATATATCTTGTTTATTTCTGTTAAGTAGTGACGTATATAGTTTGAAGAACTGATGATTTTGGTAGTAACCCTCTCAAAAAGCCAACGAGTTGAACTCGATGAAGCTAATAATTGTATGAAGCTAGCTCGAGCCAGCTCGTCAAATTAATTTGTTTTAGTATATTTTTATAAAATGATTCAATTAATGTTTTAATATATTAATAATTTGTTTTAATATTACTCTAAATTTGAAATAGCTTAATATTGAATTAATACACCTTATATAAACTTAGATTCATTAGGATTTACTAACTTGAGATAAAATTAAAATTTAAGGTTTGAAATTTATACAAATTTAAACAAAAAATTGACATAATTATTTATTTTTGTTGTTTATCAGCCAAACTCGAGTTAGCTCTCTATTAATAACAACTCTATAAGATCGAGCCAGCTCGAGTCGCGTATTTTTAAATTTGAATATTAAGGAATACACCACTCTTAACTTTCACCAAGACTGTTTTTAGACTAAAGGGTAGCTCCTGTAATAATATACCTTAATTTCTTACAGTGACAACGAGTTATTGGAGAAGGTGAAATTCTCTAATGCAACCAAAGCAAAGTTGAAGAACCTCGAAAATGAAATGAAAATAAAAAGGCACATTCAGCAATGTTTAAGAAGCTCACTGAAGATATTTCGTTACAAATCGAGTAT
>JJOG01003558.1:0-44292 GCA_000715275.1 Gyrodactylus salaris
TCCTTAAAATTAACTTGATATCATCTTGTTCCTCAGTATTCTAAACCTATAATTAGGGCTACCAAATGCTTTTTTTATAAATTGATATGTTGTTAGTTAGCTCTCAAACACTCTGAAAATCGACTCTCAGTTCATAGAGATGCCCCCAAGTGAATAGGCATTTGCCTTTTTTTAATTAATTCACACTTTATGAGGTGGAAAAAGTATCATTTTCAACCAATCATATTGCGAAGAAGCTCTTGTGTGACATAGTCTCTGTTTTACTTAGTATTACTAAATTAGTACAGATTCACTCGGGTTGGTGCGTGTGTACAAACGTTATTAAGCCAATAAAATCACTTATACTGCTGCGAACACATGGAAAAAGTCCGTAATATAGTTTTAAACACTGAAGTCGATAGAATCCTCGTACGGAAAGCAGAATCTGATGTACAACATTGCGATCTGGACAAGGATTTATTCGTAATTCATAGAAATTATTCAAAATTAATTCCAATCATAAAGCAGTTTGAATCATCTAGTTCGAGAATGTAAGAAAGAGGATTACTGCTCTCGAATTTGAAGTAGACCCTGCTGGAGTTCAAGATTGCCTCTTGAAAAGAATCATATCGAATAATTCATAAAGAGAATAATAAGGTTTCTTTGCTGTATGTTTGTCAGCCAATTTCGGCATGTAATAAAAAGAAGTTTTTCCCGTAAGAGGAAGTATCTAGGAGATGACAAGGCCTTCCCAACAGAGAACTTGAAAAATTCCATATTTTTAATCAGAATGAAATACACATGATTTCCTAAAGTTGCCCATTTTATTTGAGAAAATTGCCTATTTTTGCCTTTTTTCAGAGAAAATTGCCTTTTTCTATATGACTATATTTTTTGGCTCAATTGCTGGAAATGTCAAATTTAGCAGTAAGAGGGTGAAAACTAACAAATTTCAGCTTAGACGATGCCTCTTCAGTAACCTCTGGCAACTGTAGTTCCTTGTTGAATTGACTCTTGATCGGGTCGTTGTTGAGAAACTTTTTCCGCCTCAAATTCGGAGAGACCTCCCCGGATGAAGTTGTCTCCGGGGCGCTACTGTCAATTGCCGTGGGATCCTTCAGACGGCGTTCAGCGTTCTGAATCGAGGCTTTAACATTGGCCAATAGGTTGCGATTGCCATCGGAGAGGTTGTCACTGGCCTCATCGGAACTTGTGGTGCTAGTCTTCTTAAAGTCCTTCTTCAACCGACTCCTGAGGGTGTTGGATGGGTCATCGTCGATTGTAAACTTTTCGCCAGTTATAAGGCTGTCCACGTTGTCAGTCTTTTCATCGTCGGTTACATCAACTTCTGATGGGGTCTGTCTGGATGTTTGAGACTGACTTGAGCGCTTCTTCAGGGTCTCCTCGGCTAAAAGCATGAATTCACTTGGATTCTTGGCGAGTAGTATGGAGTCCAAACTCAAACTGTTAAATTGTGGATTCATTGTCTTGTCGAGGATTACGTTGAGAATCTTTCAAAAATAAGAAGGTTGAGTTCATTTTTTCCTTAAATATAGATGAGTTTACATACCTTTGTTATGCCCTTTTGATCCTTGAGGTAATGGGAGATCATTTTCAATAATAAAATTCTATATCTAAGTCTTTGTACTTCGACACTTATTAAGAAGACCTGCTCTGAGGAGAATGAAGCGGTGAGGACGCTTCGGTATCGGAGAGAATTAAGGCAGGCTTCAAATGTTGCTTCAATTTGTTCCTTTTTCTGCGAGAAGAAATGTATGATTAGGTTTAAAATGATGACGATTTTAGAGTAGGAAATCTTACCCTAAACTTTGGGGGTCTGTCAATTGGTTCATGGTAGAACTTGATCGGAGATGATAGATTGTACATGAGATTACTACTAATCATCGGTATCATTCTAGTGTGACCAATGACAGTTTCTGTGAAAACACTAGTGGCCTGCTCTGTTAAATACGGTTCAATGATGAGACAAAACAGATATGTCAATAAGAGGTATGGAACTTGTATCGTCAAGTACATCGTAGCGGTCTCCTCTCTCTCTATGTGGTTCCATCGGTCAATTTCTCGATTGGAAATGCCCATTACCAAGTCGTGTATGCTGTCATGTGTGTCTATGGATACCTTGGCAAGTCTGTTGAAGATGTCAATCTCTTGATGAAATATTCTCAAGTCGATTGTGGTCAGATGACAAGGGAGTCTGGGCAGGGAGAGTCCAAAGAATAAGAGTCGCACGGCCAATTGAATATCACTAGTGTTTGAGGTCTCCACGAGGACAGAATCGGTCAGATTTAGGTCAAAGTCAAACCATTCCTTTGTGGACACATTTCGGGAGGTGGAGACATGCGACTTTTTGTACAACAGAACGTTGGACAGAGATAGAATTCTTGTGAAGAGCTTGAGAATCTGAAAGATGGGGATTTTATCAGTGAATCATTTTTATAATGTGTATTTTGGCAGATACCAAGAATAGAAAACACTTACACCTTTAGAGAAGACATCACACAGAGACGTGCTGAGGAACTCATAGTGCTGACAGAGCGAGGTATTCTCCCGTTTAATCTGTTGAGCGGCAGTCTCAGCAACAAGGTTGCTGTTATTCTTTCTCGAATGACTAGGAAAGAATTGCGTCCTATACCTCTTATCATTATTGCCTCCACTGGATCTATTCTGAGAAATTGACGAATGCGGTTTTGTTAGATTTCCCGACTGCGCTGATTGCGACTGAATCTGCTTGCGTAGGTCGATAATCTTCCCTAGGAGAGATATGACAATGCTACTAATCTCTTGTATCAACTCGGCCAACTCGGGTCCCTTATTCAACACGATCAACGTCGATAGACGGGCCATGGCAAGGCTGCCAGCCTCTGAACCGATAGACTGGAATTCATCGAATATGACTAGAACCTCTTCGAGGTAGCTAAAGTACTTTTCCAACTTTTCAGTGTATTCATAAATCTCAGTGTCCTTATAGCTTGGCTCCGCTTGGTACCTGAGGTCGTTGGATACTTGGCAGTCTTTACAGGGAGTGTTGGAGTGCGACTTTCTGAGGCTATCTTTGAATGACAAGAGTTCTTCGAGGTTAGTGGATGGTGCCTGTACGAGAGCTCCGTCGAACGATGGGAGGTATGACAGCCATTCATCTTTGGACGTGAATACTTTTGGAAACGTATCGAATGAAGACGTTGAGTTGATTGAGAGAATGGCTGGGATGAATCCTGAGAAGGTCCTGACGCAATTCTCCTCCAAAAGTTCATGCTCTGAGCTTGTTATACGATATTTTTGTAAAAACTTGGCAGTGTTGGTTTGTTGAGAGATGGTGGCATCTCTGTCTTCATTGCCAGATCTATTTGAGGGAGAACAAACTTGAAAAATCTCAAAACCCAACATTTTAGAGATTGATCAGGCTTCAAATACTAGGTGGGTATAACTCACTCAAATAGCAAGGAGAATGAATCAAAAGTCGTCGGCAGGTTCTTTGAGAAGGCAATGCTAATCTGTTCAATGCATGAACAATGAAATAACTTCAACCTATCAACTATTAGACATTTGAGGTTTTCACATTGAGTGGTCTTGATTCGCTGATTGGTCTCCGACTTGTTATAAAGACTCAAGGGAACATCTTCCTTGATTAGGTTCCAATTTATTTGATCAATAACTCTAGAATAAATTGTTAACAATCAAAGATCAATGCGAATAAAGATTTGCCTACTTTTTCTCATCGATAAATGGTGATTTTCGATTCTTCTCCTGAAAGGTTATCTTGAGTATGGCCATCTTCCAGAGGTTCACAATGGACTCACAGAGCCAGGCTGATGAGAACCAAATTGTCTGCTTATTTCGATTCGCTGAACGCATAAAATTTTGTGCATTCACTTGTACAATGTACCAACCTTTGATTATCTAGTGATAAAAGAGGATTTTAATTAGAAACCTTCTTTTGTTCTCAAAATAAGTGTTATCATTTCTAGAGACATTACAGGCGCACAAATAACCCATTTTTGTATTACATTTGAATGCAAAGTAATCTGGGCATGAGTATCAAAACAAAAATATGATAAATTTGATCAAAATGTATAATTATTACGATATAATTATCCAAGTATCCATCGCAATGAAATCAAATACGTAAAAATTGCGAGGTCCTCAATAGTTCTTTGCATTGAATTTTCATCAAGTAATATTTTACAAGTATTAAATGACTAATCTTTTCAAAATAAAGACAGTAAAAGTGTATTTTCCAAATAATAATTACCTCTTCCACAGCGAATACCCTTCGTGTGAGTATTTCCAGGAGAGGTACAGCGTTGCAATCTCCATTCTTCAACATCTTCTCGATAATGAGAATAAAGTCCCATATGCCCTTGTTCGACTCAATGTGGAAGCTTTCAGTGATTGTACTTATTTCTTCAGCTTCAACTAAAAAAGAAATTGACATATATCAAAGGGAGATTTAAATCCTGACCAATTATATAGGTGAGATGGCTGAGATGAGTATCTTTTTGTTGAGTGTGAAAAACTTGAGACAGGATTGCTGACAATTTGATGAGAGTAGATTTAAAAAAGAAGAGATTCTATTGGTCAAAAGATCAAAGTTCTTACGATGCATTGAATCATTGAGAGAGTTGACGTCAGTAAAGATTTTCGACTTTACAGTGGAGAATCGTTGGAGAGTTAATAAAATCTTGTCCTTTAATATTACAGTGTCCAGAGACCAATTCGCTTGGTTGTCAAAGCCCCCGCCGAGAGTAGGATCTGTAAATGGAAAAATATTAAACTAAAAATCCTATTTATTCTCAGTGTGAAAAGAAGTTTTTAAAAAGGAGAAAGAATTACTGTATGAATTGTTTACAAGTCTTTAATGAAGGGCCTTGATTATGAAGAAGAATTAATTTTTCTAAGAGTGAATTGCGCCAAATTCAAATCTTCTTAATGGATTTTCGATACAGAATTGATACATGAAATTGACAAAATATACTAATTACATACTAAAATAATTTTAATTTTCAAATAATTTTGTAAAAATGTAAATATTCTTCCTTCTTGGTTGACTAGATTCAAAATAACAACAACAAAAACTCACCAGGCGCTCCATGACAATTCTTAAGGGGATTATCGTTAATATCGAGTAACTGATCGATAATATATTGAGCCTTGGGCAGAATTCTCTTCGGCTCCAGTTCCATAATGAGGTTCTGGGCAAACTTTTGCAGCTGCTCTTTGGTCATTTTACTCAGTGACTCTGATATCGGCGGTCGTCTGGAGAATAGATGGGGCTCACGAATTCTCGTTAGGCACACAGCCACAATGTGTGAGCACCAAACGCCATTGCAGATCATTGGATCGACAAATGGTTCCATTAGGGGTTCACCAAAGTGAGTACTATTACTCAACGCTTTCATTGTCCAGATGTTGCGTTTTGGAAGACGCGTTTTCTTATGATTAAAAAAGCAGCGTTCAATTTCACTTTCATTGGTCCCAATTAAGGGCTTATTTCGCATATGATAGAGAATGCTGGACTCTGTTGTCAAGGAGCAATTAAAGGTTTTGTTGCCAAGAAAAATAGTAGATGAGGTGGGTTTATCGACACCATTCGGATTCTTCATCGGTCCCCCGGGGTCGTTTTCTCCTAGATCTGTTATACAAGTGCAATAGCATTTAGTAATCTTTCCTCTGTCAAAGAACAATGAAACTTGATGTACAACATAGTCACAATTGGTCATTGAACGTTTTAGGTGTTCTTTCTTCTTTGATATTACAGTGGCACTTAGATTAAAACCGATTTGCATACAATCAGAGACTGAACTACCCGACCAAAGCTCCTCGCCGCGGAGGAACTCGTGGGCTCCACCACAGCTGAGGACAGAATAGAGCCAAATGTTTTGCTCGTCAGTGGGAAAGCTGTGGAAGGAAATCAACTCTTGGAGCTCCTCCGGAACAATGATATTCGAAGAGTCGATTAATTCAAATGGAACATTCTTTCCAATATACTCTGCAGTTATTCTAAGGAGGGAATTTGGGGAATTTAATTTAGATGGCCTCTTCTCGTTCCATTCCCTACGTGCAATGCTAGCATAGCGATTAGCGACCAGATCGAGTTTTAAATCGCTTGAAGACGAATTGTCACTCTCGCAGAGGTGCGCCTCATCATTGTCTGGTGTAAAAGATTGACTCATTTCTAAATTTAATATTTTCAAATTTTAACCTGAGACAAACAGGAGTACTTTGAAAATCAGTTTTTGTTCACTTTATGTTGAAATTTCATAAGTTTCTTTTTAATATATCACAATTAAAATTCTCTCCAGTCATGTCGCAAAAGAGACTTACCTCCTTTTTTAAAAGCCCCAAAATTAAAGAAGAGACCAAGGTTAGCCCATTATCTGAGAAGAAGGTAGTCGAAGATTCCCCGATCAAGAAGATTAAAAGAAAGCGTGTTATCATTGAGGAAGATGGTGAAAATGAATCCCCAGAACAGCATGTACCATCTCAAAAGATCTCCAAGGCTCATTCGCCCATTCAAAGTGTTAAAAAAGAGCCAGAAAGCCCTTTAAAGATTAAGAAAGCGGACCCTAGCCCTTCAAAGTCACCGAAGAAAGAAGCTTCTATAGTGAAGAAAGAAGAGAGCAGTCCAGTTAAGGAAGCCTCAGCATCTCCAAAGAAAGTAAAAAAGCTCGATGAAAGTTGTGAACCGGACGAGGTTGAGGGAAAAACGGAAGCTGATTTCAAATGTGTTCCCATGAACGATTACGACCCGAGTAAGGTGAACTACCATCCGATTCGCGATGCAAGCTGGAAGGCTGGCGATAAGGTGCCATACCTAGCCTTCACATTGACTCTCGAGAAAATTGAGACGATTTCAGGTCGCCTAAAGACCATAGAGGCATTGGGTAATTTCTATAGATCTGTCGGCATCTTATCCCCAAATGACTTGTCCATTTGCGTCAACTTGTCTCTCAATCAAATTCACCCAGCCTTTGAGGGAATAGAGATGGGTATCGGCGAGAGCATCATTCTCAAGGCGATTGGCCAGACGAGCGGTTCTACCCTGCAAAAGTTAAAGACCGAACTGCAAACTGTTGGCGACCTTGGGAATTTGGCTTTGGTGAGTTTTTCTTATTCATCTCTCCCTCTTTAGAAAGCCAGGTCCAAACAGAGTACAATGACCAAACCAAAGCCTCTGACTATTGAGGCGGTCTTTTTGAAGTTTAGGGAAATTGCTGCTCTCTCGGGAAACTCGGTGAGTTTCTTCACACGTTCTGCCTATTTCGGGCCTTTTAAATTCAGAATTATATAATTTTATAAACACTAACTACTTGTAAGTACACCAAATCATCTTTTAAATTTTACATTAAAGAACATACTCATGACACCAACCGATTTTAAAGTAGAAAAGAATTTCACACTTTCTAGATGTTTGAGAGGGGAAAAGGTTTGTTTTTGAGAGGTAAAATTGTATTTTTTATTACAGATGCATCAATCTCTCTGATGGTCTTTTAGTGACACGTTGCTCCATTAACAAAGCAACTTCTCTATTGAAAAGGTATCAAAGCAGAGATTTTAATATGATTTAACTGTAATTTTCGATCAGGTAACACATATCAAAGCTGCAATCCATTGACAACAAACAGATTGCCTCTTTTGATTTAATTATTCTCAACTATTCCACAAGAACCCGCTCATTTGAGTTCTGTTGTGCATGAACCTTATCCTACTCTCAATTTGCAACAGGTGCATAGTCTGTTGAGAAGCTTGGTTCATGTAAACAAGTTTCATTTGAGAAATTAATTGAGAAGGATTCTCATTGGCCCATGAATGTACACAAGAAAGAAAATTAGCTCAACATGATTTATAGAAAAACTTTTCCAAGTTTTATCTTGGAACTTGAAGATGTCTATAAAAAGGCATAGTTTAAAAAAGAATTGATTTTCTTTCTACCCTTTTATCCTAGGAACTTATTGTTAGCTTTTTTTGATTCCATGGATGATTATAAGAAAAAAAAATATTATAAGTATTACTGATTAGTAGAGAAACCAAATGCTTTCTTTGTCTCGTTACTTCGAATTATTCAATTAGTTGAAAAAATGAATCTCTAAGAGGGTTAGGGAACCGAGATAATGAAGCTTTCTTCAAATTTTTTGTTTAAGAATGGACTATTCCTTACGAATGTTGAGATTAATTACTAAATTTGTATTATGATAATGTTGCTTGGCTTCTTCGGTCTTGAAGAACATTCAATTCCTATGTATGATTGATTTATAGCCAATCAAAATAATTTCAGATAAATGACGTTACAAGAATAAGCTTTTGATTGATCTACTGATTAGTAGATAGACCAAAATAGGCATACTTGAACCTTATAAGAATAATTGAATAATAATAATTTTTTTCTAGTCCCAAAATAGAAAATTAGAAATCATGTCTCGCCTATTGGTGGCATGTCACGGTCACGAGGCCAAGTTTCTCGTTCGGGCCCTTTCTGGGAAGCTGAGAATCGGCCTCGCTGAACAGTCCGTCATCTCGGCTTTAGGCCATGCTGTAACCTATACGCCATTCAACCTCTGTCAAGAATACAAGTCAGTCTTTGACATCCCACCAAAGATTATCAACACAAATGCCACAAAGAGCGCTAACCCGCTCAAGTTCAAAGAGCACCTTGAGCACACCTCTCTCCTAATC
Organism: Gyrodactylus salaris; assembly: GCA_000715275.1. Classification (NCBI taxonomy): domain Eukaryota; kingdom Metazoa; phylum Platyhelminthes; class Monogenea; order Gyrodactylidea; family Gyrodactylidae; genus Gyrodactylus; species Gyrodactylus salaris. Next base: position 8,671 of record JJOG01003558.1, read on the forward strand.
AAGACGGCGTTTTGTCAGCGATCCGACTTCAAACGGGTTGTCGATGCCCTTCTCAAAGATGGCGTAGACAAAATCCTCGAAGAGTGCTCTGTAGAGCCCGGTATACCGATGCGACCCATGTTGGCCCATCCAACCAACGGCGTGGCAGACGTCCTCAAGCGTTTCGATGAATGTGAATTTACTTGTGAATACAAATACGACGGAGAGAGGGCCCAGATCCATCAATGTCCCGATGGTTCAGTCAAGATTTACTCTCGAAATCAGGAAAATAACACTCCCAAATATCCTGACATCATCTCCGTTATCACAGATTCTGTTATTCCAAAGACCTTATTCGATGAAAAGTCCCTAGAGATTCTCACGCGTTACGTCAAGGATAATGACGTGAAAATTGAAAGCCTCAAAGGGTTGGTTGGAAAGCCAATTGAGTCATTCATCGTTGACTCTGAGGCTGTAGCATGGGATACAGACAGACAACAAATCCTCCCCTTTCAAGTGCTTTCCACACGAAAGCGCAAGGACGTCAAGGAAGATGATATCAAAGTGCAGGTGTGTGTCTACGTCTTTGACTTGTTATACTTGAATGGAGTTAGTCTTGTGGAGGTGCCGCTGAGGGATCGCAGGAGTCTGTTGCACTCAGCCTTTCCCAATGTCGAGGGAAAGTTCACTTTTGCAAAGCATCTAGACTCATCGGACACCGAGGCCATTGGGGAGTTCCTCGAAGAGTCGGTCAAGGGGAATTGCGAGGGCCTCATGGTTAAGACGCTCGATGAAAAGTCAACGTATGAAATTGCCAAGAGATCTAGGAATTGGCTCAAGGTTGGTTCTTTTAAAAATGTCTAGATTATCCACGCTTTTTGGCATCATGTTCAAGTTGATGAGCACCGTTCGATTTGAGGCTTATCATATCACTTTATAGGAAGAGTTGAGATATTCATTACAAAGAAGTTGAATTGATTTTCTCCACAAAACCTTCTTCATAATGTCAAGTTTTTTCATAGGCCTGTGGTTCTTTTAAAAATAAATTTTAACCAATCATAAGCTTTCAAAACCAAAAATCATATTTAATATCAGCAGTTCAAGTATTCTCCTCCTCTAATGATAGAATAGGCACTTTTTATTTGAGCATCTACTGTTATTCCATCGAAATCCTAAAGAAATCTTTGTCTAGCTCAAAAAGGATTATCTTGACGGTGTAGGAGATACTCTAGACCTGGTCCCAATTGCTGCCTTTTACGGCGCTGGAAGGAGGACCGGGGTCTATGGAGCATTCCTACTAGCTTGTTATGAACCAGACACTGAACAATATCAGTCCATTTGCAAGGTGAGTCATCAATCCTATTCTAGATTTATTGATAGAATTCTTGTCAAAAGAAAAAAACGAGGTTGTTCTAATTAAAAGAATACTTTTATTGGTTGAATCTATTCAAGTGAAACCTCGTGAACGAGTTAATCAATAAAACCTCTTCCCACATTTGGAGATTCAACACATGGTAATAACCAAGTTTTATTAAGTGTGAAAATGAATAGACGAATCCTATTTATTTCAGCTAGGAACAGGTCTATCAGACGAGAACCTGAAACTCTTTACGGAAGAGCTGGAAAAGACAAAAATCGATCATCCAAAATCCTACTACCAGATCAGCGGTCATCTCAACCCCGATGCCTGGTTCGAGCCCTCTGTCGTGTGGGAGATTAAGGCGGCCGACTTTAGCATATCCCCCAACTACCTGGCCGCTTCCGGCCTCGCTGATCCCGTCAAGGGAATCTCCCTTCGATTTCCCCGCTTCGTTCGCATTCGTGATGACAAAAAGTGCGAAATGGCCACTAGCGCCTCACAGGTCTACGACATGTACAGCAATCAAGAGCAGATTAAAAATCAATCATCCACAAATCAACAAAAAGAGGAAGACTACTATTAAAGACCCTTAAAGTAAAATGAGTGTACTCAGAAAATGTTCATAAATATCTTTAACAATCAATGTCATTCGTCTTGTTTAACCAAGTAAAGTTTATTTTTATATAACAACATTTTTTTGTGATAACGATAATTTAATAAATTGAGTTAGAAATAAATGATATCATTTAACTTGTTATAAATATTCTTTTTGATTCTTTATTCCAGGCCAGGTTTGGTAATAAATAGAGTAAACTTGGTCCATGCATTCAGAGAGTTTTGTAATTTGATGGAGGTGTATAAATACTGGTTTGTTTGCTTCGAGTAGAAAGAAATGATTGAGGAATAATCTAAGAATCTTGAAGAAAAAAAGGAAGGCTTCCGAAGACAAGTCTCAATTCATTTTAAATAGCCTCCGGCTTCACGAGGTACTTATTGGCCTCCGACTTGCGGAGGTTAACAGCAACCTTGTCGAGTATATTCTCTGCCTCGAGAACCTCTGGGGATTTGAAGCTTTTTGTCTTAATTTCCGATCCTCGTTCCATCTTTATGATGGACTCTGCGGATGGTTTGGCCCTCGAGAAGGCCTTGTTGAGTTCCTGATCGATTTCGACCCTCTTCAGACCGATCATCTTCCTGAAGGGATTCGACATTTTAACATGCTTCAAGTCGGGTCGGAAATCCTCGCTCGCCGAGACGCTGAGGACTGTCTCCGCTTCAGCTGAGCCGAGCTTGTTTGTCGCTACAATCTTCAACTTGTAACCGCCCTGCTCGAAATCACATCTATTTATCTCTAGATAATTGATCGCACCGTCTCGGTAAATGTTTACAGTGGAATCCTGAAGAATATATATTTTTTCAATAAAAGTTTCTCAATCATGCTTAGAGATTTCTCACGTGATTCTTGTCAAAAAAAGTTTAAAAATCTATTCATGAAATGATACAAAGACCACACAAAGTACCAAGTAACATCTTGTGATGCACCAACATTTCTTGGTAAACAGATTAGAAATAATTTAAAGAGGCCTTCTCTAATAATCAGGATGACTTCATGATCACATGAATACTTTTGTAACAAAGAAGTTACTCGTTAAAGCTTTCAGAAGGGTATGCCCTTGGATAGGCATGTGATCCCAACAAAGCTAGAATTAATTCTAAAATGATTGAAATAATTTATTCCTCACTGTTTTAATCGGTTCACCATTGAGGGTCCATTCAACCTGCGGTGTTGGGTGTCCGCTGATCCTGACCAAGAACTTGGCGCTACCGCCTTGTGGTACCAACAGGGTTGTTGGTGGATGATCAAAATGCGGCTTCGACTCTGCCTCTTGGTCTTGCTCAAAGTCGTTTTTTCTATACAAAGAGACATGATCAAACCATTTAAGAAGAAGTTCTTGATTCACAATTAATCGGGGGCATTCATATGATGGCAGGCGGGACATGCTTGAGTGAACGACATGCATAAACAAAAAGGGGAGACCTCAATACTACTATAAACTTTCAGTAGGAGGGATTAATTCTGGCGACCCCCTAGAACTGAGTTGCTTCGTCATGCCGATAACTAGTGGTCGTGAAAGAAATTATATTTAGCTCTTGCCACATTAGCCTAGAAATTCATCGCTATATTTGCACGCAGTATATTCGCAAACACACGAAAAGATTACATAACACTCACACATCATAGATGCCCTCTTCAATGGCCTGTATGAGCTTATACCCATCAGAGCCCTGAAGGAGATTACTCTGTGTTATCACTCCAGATTCACCCTTACATCTAATTTCATAATTAAAGGAAAATCAGTGTTTTGCAGTTACATTTTAGTCAATTAATTTTTGTTTTTTATTTTATAATCACTTTTTATAACGATGCTATCTTATTTGACTTAATTTTAAAATGTCATGAAAATATATTTAACTGACATTAAAGTTGGCGCGAGTCATTTTGACATTTTAAACAAAATAAATTTTTTAAATAAAACTTTTCTTCTTGATAAATTGATCGACTATCCAACTTGTAAGTCAGTAAAATAAATTTTGATAGTATAAACGTTTTAAAAGAATTTAATTTACACAATTCTGATTTTTTCTGACTCCACGCTTCCCAGACTATTCTTGCAGCGACACCAATAAGTCCCAGTATCTTCTTTTATAGTGTAAACAATGTCCAGAGTGGCAAGTCCGCGTTCATAGTCGACTCTGAACCGAGTGCCACTCGTAAGGGGCTGTTCGTCCTTGAACCAATCCACGATCATGTTCGGATCGTGAGCTGGTTCGAAGAGGGTCTCAAAATGCACACCAGCGCCATCTTCTAAATCGTCCGAAACACTCTCCGGTTGTCTGGTTATTGTGGGAATCGCTATTTCTTTATCATCATAGTTGATCTCTTCTTTCGGTGCGTTTAGGCCATTCTCAAGGTCCTCAATCGCCTGAAGACCATTCGCTCTGGATCCTTTCAATTGGGATTCTGCAACTATGCTCCCAGCGGAAATGCACTTTAAGTGGACCCTATTAGACAAGGCTTCACCGTGCTCAGTTCTCACGCGAAACATGTACTCTCCTGAGTCATCTGGTTTGCTGTAGAGGATCCTTAAGCTAGCAACTCCACAATCCAGTGCTCCGTGTAGACGAGAGCCTAATGTTAATTTCTTATTCTAGTCGACAAGTGTTTATTTCGAGGAATTTTAAATTGTTAGAAATAATGAGAGGCTAAATGTAGAAAGCATATAAGGATTGCACCTAAGAGTCACATGTGATCATTGCATTCTGATCTGATAAAAAACTAAATGTACTGCCTTCATAACATTCAATGTTTATTCGGCCAATCAAAAGCTAAAATTACATCTGATTGGCCAGTAGCCATCTGTGTGAAAGTATTTTGAAGATTCTCATTTAGAATATTATAGGCAGTGTAAAAATAATTTGATGATCAATGCTAGGAGTTTGCAAATAAATTGAAGCAGAAATGAGTCTAGAAAGATCTAATTATTCGTGTTTAGTATAAGCACATGGAAAAACATTGTTGATGAGGATTAACACCAGATTAGGATTCTGGAGCCTTTCTAACTCACCAAAGTGGACCTCCTCTTGATCCTTGATCCATTCTATAGTTAACTTGTCTCCGTTGCCAATGTTGACATTTGCAGAGAATGTTATCTCAGAATCTTCGTCAATCTCCGCGTTGGCCGGCTCTAGTTGGCTAGTGAAGGCTGGTGCAATTTTATCTTCCTCCTTCACTACGAAGTGACTAATACATTTTTTTTGCTTTATTAATCCCCAATATTTCACCTCAAAAATGAAATCTAACGCAGTTTTCTCCCTCCTTACTTAGTCTGGCCTGCTGAGAGCATGCAGTGATGATTCTAACGAAAAATGAGAGGAAATGTATGCACGAACAGGAGGAGAGAATAGTAATAAATGAACAAAGGGCTTTGATATCAAACACTTTTATAATTTATAAAGTACCAGCTGCGTACTTAGTAGCGTATAACATCACAAAATAAGGGATCAACATTGAAAATAGGCTAGAGGAAGCAATGATTTTAAATGCTAGTTTTCTTCACTTTACAGTATGATGTTTCAAGTACAAATATTCTTCTAATTCTCGAGAGAAAACAACAATATGTATCTGCCATTTTATAGGATTTTCTTCTTCTACTTGGGTAACGAAACTTTGTCAACTCGATCGGACCCCAGACAGGTTTTCAAGTCGAGAGAATGTTGTAGTGAATATTGTAAAAAAACGATTTTCATTGGCAGTTTGGTAAATAGGCTACTCTTATTGGTCGAGTTGTCATTACACAATAATTGCAAACTGAATATGTAAATGAGGAATAGCAATGGTGTAGCGGATTGTTCTACAAGTCCTATAAATATGATATCTCATATGGCATGGGCCCCTCCTTGAAACAAATTTACTTTGTAAATAGTTTCTAACCTTCCTCCCCCATTATAACCCCTCATGTGAACCCGAAGAGAGTTAGTATGAAACTCAATTCGAAGAAGAAATACTCATTCAGTATACTTTATGGATCACAAGAGTGAATGATCTGAAAAAAAACCTTTAATCCATTTATCACTGCTCTTCTCTAAAGTATGTTTTCCTCTTCTGGGAAAATAAATGCCTACATATAATATTGTTGAGATATATATGGTTGGAGAAGAATAAATGAAAATATTTTTCGAGGATGAAACTCTCATATTTACCCATATCCATCATCAGGGTCATCAAATGCTTTAAGCTGTTGAATTGAGTGTTCATCAAGGATTGATCTAGTCACCACTTTATCTTCCGGTATACAACTATGAAGAGTAGAAAAGAAAAAATATGAAAAAAATAAATCAATTTTATAAAAGAATAAACCCACGTCAGTTGAACAGGTTCACTCTCAATTTCCCCAACAGCGTTCTTGACCTTGCACACATAGGAGCCCGAGTCGTCTCTGAAGCTGTAGGCGATCTCGAGAAGGATCATATCCCGATCTGAAACAATGTTGAATCTCGATCCAGAAGCGAGCGCCTTGCCATCCTTGAACCATTCAACGCTGACGGTCGAGTCGAAGGCCTGCGACAGTTGACCCTCAAAACGGACTCCTTCACCTTCGAGGATTTCACTCTCATCAACTGTTATCGGCTTCGAGAATACCGGGGCCTGAGTCGGGTTATACCGAGACTCCAGCTCCGACCTCCTCTCCGGCTCAATGAGGTCCATTTCGGCGAAGCGGTCAACGTAGACATCCTGATGGATTTGTTTCTCTTCAGGAATTATTCTAGTAACAGAGGAACATTAAAGTTTTCGCCAATGCATTTAGGGAAAAGAGACAATTAAGGGACATTTTTTATTAGATTTTCTCATATTTAGGGTAAGATCTTCAATTACGGCAATGCTTGAGGTATACATTAATTTGTTTATGAGATATGTGTATTTCTTAACGCAAAACTATATTTTCATACAAAAGTTATATGCCCGACTTTCTTGGCAAATACCAGAGAGCTTTTTTATAGAAACTAAAGAATTGTGATGTTTACAGTTTGATTTTTGTTTGAAGTGTACTGACTTTCATAGTCATTCAGTCATCTCTGAAGTAAATCAGATATCTTATCTCAAAAGAATGTACAAATCAGGAATCAATACTTACTGAAGATTAACTCTGTTCGATTGTACTTGGCCACCGCTATTCCTCACAACACATGAATATTCACCAGTGTCACCCTCCAACGTATAGAGTATATCGAGATGGGCGAAACCCCTCTCCAAGACTGAATCATATCTTGAACCTAAATGTATATGAGGGGATTTTGTAAACAAATTTCGTTTCTTCATTCATCATTGCTACGAAATAAAATAGAAACAAATTTTGGGCATGATATATCGACATTTTTGAGGATTTAGAAGGGAAAATGAGCATTTAATTTGTTAGAATCACTCACCAGCGGCTAGTAATTGTCCGTCCTTGTGCCAATCGATTTGAACGTCTGTCGTGTGGGTGACTTGGAGCTCCAAACGAACCGGTTCCCCTTCTTCGACACTCCCATCGCTAATCTCGAGATTGCTGAGTATCTTTGGGGGTTCAACGTCGGGATTTGCATTAAATCCACCGTGTGACATCATTGCTGTGGACATTCTCTTCAAAGGTTGATCTCACGTCTAACCTCAAATACTATTCGGATTCTTGTCTAAAGATGATTTCCTCAACAAAATCTTTATTTACTTCCTCACAAACCCCTTCACACTCTTTATCCTATCCATACCTGCCATACATACACACACATGCACATAATCTATTTGCGTGGGCGTTCCTGCATACACCCTTAATCATGGGGTTGTTGGTCGATTTTCATTGGTTCACTTTGGATTTGTTTAACTCTTTAAGCACACGATATCTCATCCTCTTACACTACAATATCTTCCCTTGTGCATAATAGAAAATGGAATTTCTATGGTGCATTGTAAGATATAATACACTAGATTATACAGATTTATTACGATCATTTTTTCTCTTTTTTTGTGATATAATCTCAGTTCTTAAACATACATCATAACTGATTATACACTGTGTCACATGTAGAAAAAGGAATCCCCATGTGTATTTATTGATCTATTCAAAAACCTTTCAAATATACAATAGGTTTACTAACTTCTTCTTACTAAAGTCGCTAATCGATAACATGACTTAAACAAAACAATATCTCAATGACGAATCCTTCACCTTGCTTGAGGTCCACATATTTATTTAGTCATTTCTATATTAATCTGTGATCTATTATTAAGATGCAGAAGACATTTAGAGGTGATTGGTTCAACCTCCAACTATACAGAGAGATTACAAATCAAGAATACAGAGCCAATGAAGCTTCACGAAATGTCTTTGCACATAATTTCTCGCAAACGTACAAATCGAATTATAACTACAATTGTGTATTAGTATTTGAAAGTAAAAAGGCCAGGACGTATCTGCTGCTTCAAATTTTGACAGCGTCATAAATACACTCAAGAGAAGAAGAGAACCACAGGGTCTTCAAATAGAGGGTAGATGAATGTTACGAGACCCTCATAACATAGATTAATGTAAATAGTGAGAAATCGATTGTCAAAAAAATATATACTCAACAAGAGTTGTAACAGAAGAACAAAAAACAAGCTCACATACAGACGAACACGAAAAAGAAATAGCTACGATATCAATGTGCCTAACGTGTTATTCTGTGAGTTTACAATTTTCATTTATGTAATGCATAACGCTTATTACTTTTAATAATTATCGTTAGAGAAGAGAAAAGACAATAGATAATCTCTGAGATGACATTTGCATGAGCTATGGCGACTCCGTTATCTCGAAAGTTGGTCATCGTTGGCGATGGTATGGTCGGTAAGACGGCCTTATTATGGTCCTATGTCCATCGAGAGTTTAGTCAAGATTATATTCCAACGGTCTTTGAGACGACAGTGAAGACGGTCAAGATCCGGTCTGTGAACCAATCGGTCGACATCGGCATCTGGGATACTGGGGGCCAGGAGGAGTTTGATCAGATCCGACAATTCGCCTATCCCGGATCACGGATCATTCTCCTGTGCTATGCGATCGATTGTCGTACGAGCCTTGATAACATCCTACAAACGTGGATTAGTGAGATCAACTCGAATTGCCCCGGCGTGCCGATCATCCTCGTCGGCTGCAAGTCGGATAAGCGAGGCCTTCCGGAGCACGCGAAGAATATAATTAATTCCCAAGACGTACTCGACGTGGCTGACCAGATCAACGCGTACGCTCACATTGAATGCAGCGCCAAGACCGGGTCTAACGTTGTGTCCCTATTCGAATGGGCAGCGGAGATTATCCACCAAATCGACCAGAGCACATCCCTGAAGGAGGCGGCCGGAGGTGGCGGACAGAGGAATTTGAACTTTTTCAAGAACCTCAGCATCCGACGTCAAGAGAAGGACGTGGAGGTCAAGAGTGGCCGGATGGTAAATTCAGATTTACCGCGGAAAAAGAAGAACAAGTCTTTCCTATTGTGTGGATTATTTTCAAAGGATTAAAAATCAATATAATTTCATGTTAGATCCCCCCTTCCCGAGCCCAAGTTAGCCCATTTTACCTACGTTTATACAGCTTTCTCTGATGATTTTTAAAATCTATTTTTAAGAATATATGTGATTTTTTTCAATTAAAACCTTTCTTCTTACACGAATATAAAATGTTATCAATTTGTATTGAAAAAAAAACTTTTTGCATCTGCTATGTGGACTATTGAAAGCAATAAATCCATTATAGGTTATCCACGAATATATACACACATTCGAAATTAACCAAAAGAGAAAAATCAATTTCCTTATTTTTTTATCCAAAGAGCTATTAATGAGAAGAATATATTTTCACAAATTTCATTAACAACTTTTTTTTAAATTCATTGAGAAATCATTTTCTACATTCAGAGTAAAAGCAAAAATAACTTGAGACAAAAATTTCTTTCATTGTGAAATTATCAAAAAATAAGACTGGTTTTTTCTGTTACAATTACTTACTCAATTTATTTATAGTGCAAGGTAATTCGGAATAATTGTGGAAATTATTATTTTACATGTAGAGAGGCTAGACTTCATCAGGTTTTTATATGCAGTAATAATACACAGGAAGATCTAGTTTACAAGATTTTATTCCTTCGTATAGCAGTTAGTGTTGGGAAAAATTTTCTCTCCTTATTTCAAAATCCAAGATTGATGTCAGTCATGAAAATTTTACATAAACAAGAAATGTCTTCTTGCTATTACAATTTACGATATTTTCGGGAGGGAACTAGAAATACCTCGTAGGCTTCCCTATCAAAAGACCAGATAACAGCATGTACAGGATATCTTAAACAGACAGCCTCGTGTTATTTGAAATAAGAAAAATTGGTGAAGAGCGAGTTAAAACATGGGACTAATTATTCTAAGAATACAGCATGGGTTGTTTGTTTATTGAGATAAGAAGTAAATCAATGTTGAAAGTTCATTTATGCACTCTTGTGGAATAATTAAAGTTTTTAATAGGAATTGAATATAAATAATATTATGCACAAGGTCTATTTAGAGAGGAAACTTGATTAGGTGCAAAGTCTGTCATGCCATTGTATTATAGTTCTGTAATAGAACTTTATGCTTGAGAAAGGTGGGCATCCACTCTTGGGAGATGTTCAGGTGTAAAGGAGGAGATATTTTGCACGTCTTATTTCTAGAATAATTTAATTAAATCTAGAAAACATGTTTGTTGGTTTGTGTAATGCTACTACTTTCAAGTAATATATATATATATATATTTCCTAGTAAAAGTTCAATTAAAATATTGTTTTGGTTAAGGCTCATTCAACCTTCATTTTGAGTGAAAAAAATATGCCGATTTGGATGTATTAAAACTTATTTTTAAGAAAAGAGTCATCTTAATTTGTTCCAGATGAAGACTTCAAATTATATAACTTGGATTATATTTGAATGAAAAACTGCAGTACGGTACAGGCTGCACCCAAGTCATTAACGAAGAGACCTCATTTTATAAGGCCAATAAAAATCGAAGAGCTAAATTTGAAAATATAATAATTTGGCCTAGAAAAATGCACCAAGCGTTAACGTAATAATTATATTAGGTCATTCGAAAAATTCGTTTTCATTTTATATTTGTCATGAGATTTTCAACCATTTCCCATGATCGTAGTAAAATTATTCAAATCTAATTAGATTCGTTTTTAATTATTGAATTTTTTCTTGTTGAAAATCGACTTAATTTACTTTCTGCATTACTTCAGTAACCGATGTCAAATAAAGGGGCTTTAAACATGAATTTTAGGGAGATTATGCTTTATCTATACAAAAAGCAATTTAGTGCTAATGAAATTGTTCATGTTTCTATGATTGTAAGAACAGTTCAAAAATGGTGGGCCAAGAAATTCTTGAAAAACTGTCAAAGAACTATCCGAGGATCTTGGATGTACAATTTCTACTGCATCTCTTCACAACAAAAGGCTAGGCTATGTCAATAAACTCGATTATTTGGTACCCAACCAGTTGAATGAACAACTGCTTGTTCCAAGACCTTGGTAGTAGTTTGGGAGAAATAAAAATAAAGAAAGTGATAAAGTCAAAATTTGGGTTCAAGGGTATTTTCTCTCTAGAACTGAGGAATTTTGGAATAAAGGTATAGAAAAGCTAGTCAGCCGTTGAAAGAGTTATGGATTCTGATAGAAATAATTTTAAAATATACAGGTCAAGTCGCCCAACTCGAATGTGAAATTTGATATGATTTTTCCTGAGCTACAGCCAATCAAATTGAGTTAAAATTACACGTGGACTCGGTACGGCAGTTTTGTCGGGTATTACATGTAACCCTCACCTCCCTTTCATGCCTCCTATTTTGGACTATGCTAATTATTTATTCCATGTAAAAAAAAGGCTTGAAAAAAAGGAAACTGAGATGGTCTTCAGAAGTAAAACAACAGAACTTAAGGACGATTTACATTCGATTTAGTCAAGTCATTTTTACTTTTATAATGTTGGGAAAGAGAAGAAGAAATTTCACATTCGAGTTGGGCTAACTAGCAGGCGACTTTATCTGTATTTATAAAAATTCTAATAAACTTCTAAATACGAACGAACTTTTTGAATGATTCTAAAATTTCATATTTTGATAATAGTCCTACTTCAAAGTAGGACGACGCACTATCGAAAAGATTATTGCAGTATATGCTTGGGCTTTTGATAATCAAAGCGTTCAATTCCTCTTCCATGTTCAACTTTCATTAGTCTCGCTACCTGCAATCTGATAGGAAAGAATAAATTCTTAAGAGGTATCAATATATTCGTCTAAATTATCCATAGAACAGTAGATTTAAATTCTATTGAAGGTCAATAATTAGAAATGTTTTGGTAAGGATAGAGCCACGTTAATGATTCAAATAAACACTTTTTTTCAATCAGCCCTTTAGACTCTACTTCTTCCCGGCCGTCTTCCATTCACCGCCAGTGGGAGCGAGAGGGACGTTTTGCTTGAATGATAGTCTAAAGGCTTTACTTTCGGTTTCTGGAATGGCCTTGGAGGAATTGCGTTGCCAGCTCAGAGTGGGAACTGACTCATTATTCGGCATTGTCTTACGGAAGGCGGGAACGAAAGCTCCTCCGCCATTAGCAGCGACATCAGGACCAGCGCTTGGGTTCTCTCGAATGTTGGTTCGATTTGACGGCCTAAATAGACCCCCAGAGGATGATTCATCTTTCTTGGCCAGTTCGGAGCCGCGAACAAAGCCTCCAGCGACTGGGGCGGTGTCCCTATTAAACCCAGAGTCACGATTGTAACCAGAGTCCCTATTAAAGCCAGGACCGGAATCTCTATTGAAGCCAGGACCAGAGTCTCTATTGAAACCGGGTCCGGATTCCCTATTGAAACCGGGTCCGGATTCCCTATTGAAACCGGGTCCGGATTCCCTATTGAAACCGGGTCCGGATTCCCTATTGAAGCCAGGACCGGAATCCCTATTAAAACCAGGACCAGAGTCTCTATTGAAGCCAGGACCAGAGTCTCTATTGAATCCAGTGCCAGAATCATTTCTTCTCATGAATGAAGGAGGACCGGCTTCAGCCATACTACGCGAGAAGCCAGAACGTATACCTCCCTGAGGGCCACTAAGTTCAGCGGCCATTCTCGCTGATTGTTCCTTGATGGCATTTTGTTTGTTGATCTCCTCCTGCTCAATTCTCTTCTCCTCAAGATATTCATCATTCTTGATCTTGGCTTCAGCGACAGCTTCGCCAACTTCTTCAATCTTCTTCTCCCAATCCTCGACGTCTTGTTCATACTTGAGGTTGGCTTTTTCCTTGAGAACCTCGGCGTAGGCTGCGACGCATGGGACCATTCTCTTGAGACGATCTCTATCTTTTAGGCTCTTGGAGTGTTCAGCCTTGGAGAGTTCTATTCTCTCCACAAGGTACTCATCCGAGAGTTTCTTGTGCTGTTCAATCTCTTTCTCAGCCATTTTGGTCAACTTGGGCACCTCACTCCATCGCATGGCTCTGGTGAGGTGGTCGAGTTGGATGAAACGATTAACTGACTTTTCGTTATTCTCACGTAGCTTCTTTTGCTTCTCAATGCACTTTTTATCAATGGCCTCTTTGAGGTCAACATCGAGGTTTTCTTCATTCAGCTTGATGTTGATTGGACCGTTTTCTTTGATAAAGTTTTTAATTGCTGTCATGTGGAAGCGTTTCTTTAGGTACTTTTCATCTTCTTCCGCTCTAACCTTTTCTCTCTCGTGGGCCTCTTTTTGGAGTCTACGCTCTTCGTCTTCTGCTTGCTTTCTCATCTCCTCCACCCTCTTTGCTTCCATCTCGTCCATCATCTAAAGATGTCAAAAGTTATTTTTATCTAATTTAAAAATTCTTAGGGCACTTGAAAAAGTTTGCCAGTAGAGGGCACTGAGAACTAATTGTTTATGATAATTCCCGAATATTCTCATAATAATAGACCTTTCAAGTGCTAGAGACTATTTTGGTAGCCTCAACGGTTTCATTTGAGCATGTGTTTTTCAGAAGTCAAAATATGTGAAAATATATAATTGACTAACAAGTACTCTATTTTATTTATTTTTAAATATATTTTTTCTAGGTTAAAAAATTTAATTATGAAAAAAAGAATCTCACTAAGATAAAGGCTTGATTCTATACCTTTTACAGTCCAATTTGGAAGAGGTGAAATTCAAAATGGAAAAAACGAAAGCCATTTAAAAAGTTCCGAAATTCATTATCAAACAGTTGAAAAAAAACTTTTTTTTCGTAAAAACGAAATTCAATAGGGAAGAAACGAAATCCAATTAAGAAAAAGTGTAATTCTAAATGGTTTTTATTTTTGTGTTATCTTTAGAACTGATTAATTTAATTGGCTTAGAAAAAAAATTAATTCAACCATCTTCAATATGTCCCCTATCTTTGTATATTGAGAGTCAAAATATTATTACTCAAACTAACTTTGATTGAAAAAGCTTGGAGCTTTAAAGAAAATGGTAAATGCTTGCAGAGAATGGAAATGCACCAAAATATCTTTTGGAAATTGACTAAAATATTTTATAAACCATTTTGAATTACACTTTTTCATTTCGTTTTTTTTTTCAATAAAAAGTGTATTTTTCTACTATTCCTTGATGAATCTTGGAACTTTTTAAATGTTTTTTCCATTTTGAATTTCACTTCTTCCAAATTGGACTGTAAGAGGTATAGTTACAAGTATGATGATAATGAAACCCTCTTTTGCAAAAATCTGACACAAACCACTCTTGTGGAAAATGTGAAAAATATGGAAAAATAATTCTTCTCATGCTAGATAGATAGATAAAATGAATGAGTAATCATTCAAGACTCGTTAATCCTAGAGATTGAAATGGTAAAAGAAAATAATCAATCAAAAGTAGAAACTCGTTAAAGATTTTTTGTTAAATAGTGCACAAAATCCATTTTTTGACATAAAAGAGTTTAATCAATCTATACTTGAAATATTCATTCAAATAAAGCTCGGAACCAACCTTTTTCCTCGTGCTAAGATCCTTCTCGGTATTCTCGCGGAGGTTGTTAATCAACTGACGACGGTGACTAAAGTTGTCGCGAAGCTTCTTCACAGACCTCGTGCAATCATTGATGAGGTAGCTCCTGATTTCACTTTGCTCCGGCTCATTCTTCACGCAGTTTGCCTCGTCAATCATTTCAGTGACACTCTTGAGGACATTGGAGAATATCTTCAAGTGTCTCGAGAGTTGATCTGTCGCAGAGTTCTAAAGGGAAAGAGGTTAGCTTCCTTGTAGTGAGGTTGGATGATCAAGTTTACTGGCACCCATAATCAACAACAGATGGGGAAATGATAGACTGAGGAATAGAGTGACCCAGAGTTAGAAAGTAGCCTTTCAGAAATCGTACCGAGAACGCTTGGAAAAAACTCATGATATTTAAAGAAGAGTCTATCGAAAAAGTATTTTGTGTTGCTCTCGTTATGAGGATAGTTAGAGAGAAGAAAACCAAAGCCAGCATTGTTGACAAATTTTTGCAAATACACTTGTTTTATCTTTTTTCGTATGATTTCAAAGAAAAAATCGATTTAAAAATCACATATTTTTGGATTAAAGAACATAGAGATGTCTTGAAAATAGTGTAATTTTCAGATGAATGGTTTTAGACAATGCACATTTCTCTCCTCAAATAAGCATCGCTGCGGAATTATAGTTTTAATAATAAAAAAAGTGATAATCGGGTTAGATCGTGGTTAATCATAATTCGGATATTGTTATTACAAATGTTCAAGTGTGTGCAATCATCTCATGCCCAATGGGCCTCGAGGTAATTTTTAAATTAGATTTGTATATAAACGTTGATCGAGTGTTAATTGGACACAAGTGTGAATGCTCCCCACGGGAGAAGGAGGAACTCACGATATTGACAAGGTTCTAGAGTTACAAGATTTAAAGCAAGCATAAAAGAAACTCTCGAGAGATGCTCTGCAGAGAAAAGAGAGAGACTCACTGATGAATTATTGGAATTGGAGCTAGCCAGAGGGCCGTACTTGTGCTGGCTAATGCCGAGGTCAGTGTGCACCTCAAAGTGGATGACGTTGCAGCGATGGTCTATGCGAATCGGCAGTTCGAGGTTGTGGATCAACTCGACCAAGAGGCGCTCTAGACGTATGCTGTTGATGTACGGACAGAGGTTGGCGAGGGAGTCGAATTGGACACACTGGTAGACTTGGGAGACTTGAATGATTGTCTTACTGGCACAGACCTCTAGCAGAGGATCGTAGTAGACTTTGAGTTCCTCATTCTTTTGAATGTAATCTAGTTTGGGCTTTGCAGCAGAGTAGAGTTCCAGGGGTTTAAAGTCGAACTCAAAGATGTTGAGTAGGGACTTTAACTCTAGAGGCAGTAGGTTGATCAAGGTTTTGGGAAGATCATTCACTAAGGAAGCCTTGGTGGGTGTCTTTTGGAGTTCTTAAAGAATGAAAACTTAATCTTCTCGTGAATGAACCTGTCCACAGGTCATGAATCAATTACATTTTTGGCTATTTATAATGCGTTGAGGATTGTTTTGACAAAGGGAGAGAAATAGATAAACATTTATCTTGCATATTGATAAAAGGTGAGAAAAAGTTGCTAGAGTCATTTAATCCGTTCAAAAGAAATATTAAATAGATTTTGTTTTGGGATGGATGAAAATAGATTTTTAGTACAAATTTTACGACCCATTAAAAATCAAATGCTGTAATATTTTGAGAAATTCAAGCAGTGCATTTTGGATAAAAAACATGCCTTTTTCCAAAAAAAAGAGTTAGTGAGAGACCAAGTTACACAGAGAAAAACTGCATTTAAATTGTATGAGTAGTAAATCGATTTTTGCATAGGTTGATATAGATCGGCTAGAAATGTATTCAGCAAAACAAATAGAAATCTAATTGGTTTAAGGAATTTCTTACCCAAAATGTTTGATAGAATGCGCATCTTTGAGTTATTAGTCTCTCCGGAAATGGGAAATTTGTCATAATGCATTCTCTCGTGAGGTAGGGGAATGGCCAAAATTGCACAAATCACTCTACAAGCAAGAGGCCGAATTTCATCTGGATTCGGGTTCTTCTTGTGGTCCAAGTGGAAATTGAAGACCTTCAATAACGCAGCAGCGTGAAATAGATAGCAGCCGGCCTTGAGAAATAGCTCAGCCGTCTTTGAGTAGTAGGAGTAAAAGTCGGACATGATCAGAGGCTTCGCCTTGTTATTCTTATTGCTCATAATCAGAGAGTAGATGTCCTCCACAGTTCTAAAGGCATCATTGTACATGATGAGTTCCATAGCAGAGTCCAATTGCTTGAGTCTAGTCCTAAAGTGGAGAGTGATCGTTTCACTATTATTCATCGATATTCCCACAAGGGATGGATGCATTTGGTTATTTCGGACCGCGTGATTGCGCATGGTTTCTGCTAGCTTCTTGAATTCATTCCTCCTTTGGTATTTGATGCAAAAGGCGAACGCGTCATGTGCTACTTCGTGGTAGTAATTCTCAAACTTGGCAATTGACTTTAAGAGATCGAGGACGTTTTTATAGGAATCCCAGAGGAATCTGAGCCAAGGCATGAGGATCATTCGATTAGATCGATCCTGAGCGTCTTCTTGGTTCACAGCGTTGAGCATGAGACTCTCTGGGGTATCCAACGCTTCCAAATCTTCAATGTCAAAGATTGTATTCTGAGATTCGTTATGAGCCTTTTCAGTAATTGAGGTAATCTCTTTCAAATAGTGACGCAAAACAGTCTCCAGGGACTCCGGACAATCTTGAATTGCAATAACTTTATATTGATGGATGACCTTGCGAAAGTGAAGGTTCTTCTTTAATTCTACACATAAATCAACGAAGAGGATCATGATATCTTGGAGAATTTGTTGCCAGAAGCGAGTTCTACGAGATCGCATCATTTCGTAGAGAACCTCCAAGGCATTGGCCTTTTTTCCGACCTTAATCAAATCTGAAAATTATATAGATCATTATTACCCTTGGCTTTGTTGAGGGCGGTTTCTGGTTTAAGATGTATCATAGGTGCCATTATTAATCAGGTTAACGAGAATTTTTTCAAATGCTATGATAATTTAAAACAAAGTATTCATAAATTAATTAATTTATTTTAATTACCAAATAAAATTGCACTCTCAAATTCGAATGTGGTTATAAGAAGATGCAATGAGACGATACACTATATTTTCGTTATTTTGTAATTTCTCCATTCTAATAATTTATATTCTCTAGTTATTTTATTATATTCAGATTATTTCGATCTTGAGAGTTATGGCTATCGGAATACTAAAGTCTGCACGACACAATTTCATGATTTTGAAGAACATAATATTGAATTGAGGAAGATTAAAAGCTTCAAAGGATGTACACACATTGTTGGAAATATCATCATTGCAAATATAACAACAGATGATGAAAAAGCATTCCACTCATTGAGTGATATCCGGGAGATTTATGGCTATCTCTCAATCATCAACGTAAAGGCCCCGGTTTTGTCATTTCCCGAGCTGCTCGTTATCCGGGGATTGAATGCTCACTCAAAGAGTAATTCCTCATTTTTCTTCTCGGAAAACTCTATCGAACAATTCGATATGAGAAAACTCACAAGTAAGCGAAAATCTCAATGTTTAACGAGATCTTTAAAAAATCTTGTTCCTTTCTAGCCATCCTTGGAGGTGACGTAATGTTCTTTAATAATGAGAAACATTGCAGCTTCTCATCTACAGTTAAATGGGGATCAATTATACAAAAGGGATATATATTGAGAAATAGCAAAAGCATCGTTAAGCCTATCACGTGTGACATGAGTGAGTCTTTTGAATATGGCAGGTTTAAATGAGTTCTCATATTGCAGAAGTTATATACTAAAGAAGAGCATACATCTTTCTGCACTTGGTTACTTTAAATTTCTTTTGATTTTTCCAAAAGATGCCATTGGTAAGCCTTACTTAAACATTATAAAACTTTGAATGGTGATGCAATGCATGAAAATCTACAGAATATATCAATAGAATTTTCTCTAATCCGGAAGACTTTCAGAGGCAATAGATATCCCATCTTTTAAAAGACTAAAACACTAAATTTGTGAAGAAGGTATATTTTTGCATCCTATGAATTGTAAGAAACACACAATAAAAATAGAAGAACATTATTAGCAAGAATGTCCCGGTCTATCCTAAATCGTGTAATTCATTATTATCATTGCAACTGTAACATTGAATGAAAATAGTTGGCGCTAGTATTTACTAGATTTTTATACAAGTATTCTGGTATACATTGTAAAAATTCAGAGAGTATTTTTATTTATTCAGGAACTCAGATTTGTAGTTTCTAGTCTATCAAAAATGAAGATTCGAAAGGTTTCACTCAAATAGGGATGAGTACTTGTTGGGCGACCAAGAATCCATTGAGTAGATTTGTAGTTTTTATGATACCTAGTTTAAAAGTTATCAATCTTCGAAATAATCCTAAAATCAAATACTTGCATATGAGGAAATGATGAAGAAAAATCGAATTTTTGAATCTCCACAATTTGTCTATTCAGATCATGTTTTCTTCTGAATAAAGCTCTTGAAATTTCTATTCGAGAATTAAATGGGAAAAATGATTTAATTAAACTTGATGCAAGTAATTTCGAAAAATTATTTTGAAATTGGAAAAATCCTTATAATCAACTGGGCTGTAAAATCATAAGAGCTTCATGAAGAACATAAAAAAGATACTTTGGTTGTAGAAGGGTTACGAGATATAGTGAAATGAGTAACAAAAATCCAGGAAATTGCCCTAATTTAGAATTAGTAACAATTATTATTTTTTAGTCAGAATTCGCGTTCCCCAAAAATCAATACAACTTTGAAAAGTTGAAATAATTGAATTTGGCGCAAAATATCTTGGATATGCACAGACATAAAGGTGATATTAACCCCTGGTGACACCAGTGACACAGGAACTCTAATCAAACAATTTTTTTGATATTCCAATCAGGAGTTTCCGATAGTTCTTTGTATTATATTGTAAATCAGATCGCAATCCATTCAATGGTTGCTTTAATTTTGCAAAATTATCATTGAAAGGCCACAAATAATGTAATTGAAAACTGCAAAAAATCATGAAAAATTGAAACATGACTTTTTCAATTAATCTTTTTCAACGACAAAGTACTTCTGATTACGCTGAGAAATTAATTATAGACTAATTGAAGACTAATATCTTAGACACTACTCTTAATTTTATCGGGTTTACTTGTTGTAATCCCGGAGAGAGTTAGACTCGGCTATGAAACTCAATTCAAAGAAGAAAAAAATCATTTTAATTATTGGCAAACAGGTATCTTGACCTTTATATGTAATATTTGGTATAAATAAACTTGGTTTGGTCAAGATGCGCAATGCACGGATTCCTCTGTGATGTCATTCCTTATCAGGGCAAGAACGGAAACGAAAAGAAGTCCGCATTTGGAATGGAATAAAGGCTGAACATTTAAGATTACAATCTCCGAACTAATGCTTATTTACGCCTGAAGTTGGATTTAATTGAAAAGCAGACATTTTAAAATTGTATAGATTTTCATCTAAAGAAAACCTAGTCAAAGTTTGAGTTAGTGCGTATCCAAGGAAAAGCATATGGCGCCAAATTTTGAAGAAATGAGTGTTGAATGCATATTTTTATTCTTTCAATTTCAAATATTTAAACAGGCCTAGAATTTTTAATTCTTTTTTTAATAGAACTTTTATTTTGAAATTGGGTTCAAGATTTAGATCAAATGTATAGTTTATGTTCTAAGATTCATCGGCAAATACAGATCATATTTGCGTAGAAAGAAGGGATATCTATTATTTTGGACGTAATTCCTTGGACATGTTAACAAAACTAATAATATTTTTTTTCAAACTAATTCATGGACCTAACTTGTAATAATTGTATTTGAAATTCAATCTTGATCAAACTTGTAGATTTCAGAGAGAGAAATTTGATACGTTAAACGCTGCTGGGTCGTAGCTTTGTGTTATACCTAGCTGATTTGTAAGCTGACTATTATTTTCAATTAAATTTTTATTTCGCCATTTCTCCATTTCAAAGACAGCTAGATTTGTAATGAAATTAATATATTTTAGGATAAAATAGAATCTAAATGATTATGATGAATGGAAATCTTTTGATTAAAATCCACATGTTTTTCAAAAGAATTCCTTGTGTTTCTCCTCATGAGAGATTACCGATATTTGGTTTGGAAATTAAAGGATTTTCTAGATCAATGATCTTCAAAGTCTAAAATCTCATCCTTTTCGCTAATAATTAGAGAACTTGATTCTTTCCATTGAAAAATTTCCTTTCCCTACTACAGACGTCAGATTGGTTTTGAACAAAATATTATCATTTTCTCTTGAATTGAATTAAATAGCCGAGTCTAACTTTTTTATACATCCTAGGATTATTGTTCCAAAAGTTAAATTCTTGATAAATTCTCTCAAAAATCGATAAAATCACCAACCATCCTTACAAAACCATAGAAGGGATGGCGTAGAGAATTGTTCCCCACGTCCTATAAATACGATTTCTCATATGGCGTGGGATCGATTCCGTTATCTTCCCTCCTCGAAATGTGTTTACTTCGAAAAAAGTTTTAAAACCTCCTTTCCCAGTTAGACTCGACTATGAAACTCAATTCAAAGAAAAAAAGTAACCGGGACAAAATAAAATTTCTTGTTGGAAATTTAATTTGAGTTGAGTTTTACTTCAGTTTGAGTCGTTTAGTTCTCAGGTTGATTTGAACTATTGAAAGAGAAAATGCAATAAAAGTTTGACAAAATCGATTTTTCTTCATTAGTGATGTGAGGCGATTCAATTTTATAGATTCTTTCAATTACATCTTGAAATACTTTATAATTGAACAAGAGGCCAGCATAGGAGAATTTCTTTTATTATCTCTCGGCAAAGGAAATAAATTGATAATTGTCAGTAATTTCTGTTCTAATAGTCTCAATTCAAATTTTTAAACAGCTTGGTTGGGTAGTCATCACCGTTTGCGAATAGTTGTTATTTTTTTTTTTGAAAAGACTGAATTAATTTCCGGCCATTCTCAAGCTTAAAAAAGAACAAATTTCTTCTTCTTTCTTACACCCAAGACACTTTTTATTATTCACTCTGACCTGTAAATTAAACACTTTGATCACAAAATATATATCAAATCATGGTTTAGGACAACATAGGAATGTATGGGTAAATTTAATCAGTTTAAAGATACAGTAAATCATTACTACCTTGACAAGAATGAAGAAATTCAAAAGCATTTGGAACTTAGCCACAATAAGGAAATTACGCGTTACATAATTTTCACAGTATTCTTGATCGAAGAAACCTTGGTGCCATGAATGATAAACCATCTCTAGTGAGTAAGTAATTAAGCTTAATTCCTAATTCATTGAATATACGGTAACATATTCATAATTCCTACATGAATAGAATTCTCAAAATAATTGACAAGTCTTGTCGAATCCTTCTTTGATTTTCAAGATAATTTAAACATAGTAGAATAAAATTAGTTTCAAGAATTTGTTTTAATAAATTATTGAACAATTGATTTTATGGAGCTAAAATTAAATCAGATCTTTTTAAAACTTATATACAGTTATATGTAGTTATAATCTAGATTCTTCGAAAATCATTAAAAGAAAAAGAATACCTTTACAAACTGATTCGATTTGATTTATTCATTTTCCTCATATTTGGCTCTTTTCCGTAGCTTTCTCATAATGGTATCCAATTATCTTTTGATCACATTTGCACTTTTTACTGAATAGACAGCGACATTTGGCAACGGAGAACAGCTGTGAATAAAGTGCATCAAGCGATTTTTCGGATTTCATAAACTGTCTCTTTTGTTCGAGTAGCCCTTTCAATTTCTTGAACACAAATTGAGTATCGAGTGTCTCTATTCTAAAAGGAGGCATAAACAGTTTGTCTTCTCTGGCTTTTCTTGGAGCACAAGCATTTACGTATTAGGAGATGATTTTATAAACTTTCACAACATTGCTGTTTGTAAATAGGCTTATAATAATCAGAACGAGGATTATCTTGAATAGAAACTGAAAGAATAAAAATTAATCAACTTTCTATTCATAGAATCCATTTTGAACGGCAATACATTTTGAAATATAGTACTTTCCGTTTCATTGAAACAATTTTTTTTGAGAATAGAAACGAGTCATATATTATTGATACTTTAAACTAGTAAGTAAAAAGAGTTATGATCTAAAATTCGAATTATCGATGATATAAGAATCCTAAATGTCTTTCAGGAATTCTTTATGCAAAACTTTATTTCAATTGAAGAATATAAAAATCGAATAATGTTTATTAGGTCACTGCTTTTTGATTTTACCTCTTTTGAATCGCGCTTTATCGTAATTTAGACATGATTTCACGAAGAACTGTGTATTAAATAATTTTTGTATAGCGCCTAAACTTAAACCGGGATTTTCTCGACTATCTCAAGATTTTGTGAGAGATGGGAGTAATATTTGGAAACTACATGAACAAAGCTATCCTTTAGAAGAAACGTTCTCAATCAAAAGCCTTTTGCTAGGAAGATGTGACTGATGCGCGGTATCTAGTTAAAAATTAGCCAGAATTTCGAAATCTAAACGGAGAACATTTTTCAAACAATCTGATCATCTTTAGGAGAGGAATAATTTGCTTGAACATAATTGATCGATTTTCCTATTCGGTAGCCTTTATAAAGCGAGAACATCGATGGCAGCCATTTGAATTTATTTGTATATGGATTTTTAACGCATCAGCGTTTCGACCATAATGGATAGATTTAAAGCGCACGAAAGAAAAAGCCTCAGAATTAGTTCTTCATCATATAATTGAACGATCTAAAGCGATTCCTCGTGATCTTATTTCAAAAAGCAGTGCCCTAATGTTTTTACAAATAATTTTATTCTCACATCCAAACATTTCAGTGTTAAATCGTTCAATCTTTCATAATTGTGATGTCAATCCAGGTATAATTTGTTATATTTCTCGGGTCATCTTTAAAAATCCACATGAAATTTTGTACTAATAGTTGGCTGAGTCATACCTACCTTATGAAAGGCGGTTTTCTAGTGATATTGAAAAATCTCATTTAATGTAATGCTTGCCTGTTAGAAAGGCTAAAATATGATTCTAGGCAATTACATTCTTACTATCAATGGTCTATTCAAAACTATTTTCTTTTGTCCAGTAGACATGAGCATGGCCTCAAAATGAGACATCCCTCTAACCTCAAGTTGGTTGTGAAGAACTTTCACACCCGTGCCTAACTTTGTCAAATGACAACTGGTAAGGTGATGGCATACGCCTTATACCTACAGTATTGTATTGACTAGAGTAACTAAATTTGTTGCCTTACTCTCAAGCGTCATAACAGCACAGCTTCAGTGCAGGACAACTTAAAATAATATCTACAAAGTGGAATAAAGAATATCGTACGAGAACCTATATATTTAGCTCTTCAAGAAATGTGATACGATCTTTAAAAGTTCTTATAAAGCCTTTATTTTCTTGGAGGTATGGTGTCTTGTCACTAAAAGGGTCTAAAATTGGCGACTTAAATTCACTATTTCACATATCCCAATAAGGAAATAATTCATAAGGAAATTAAGTAAGAGATCATTCCAAAGTGTAAGCAAATATTGTTTCAACTAATTAAATTTTCCCAGAACTAAAGAATTTGAATATCGTGCAAATTATTACTCCCCTCAGAGTTTCTTATTTGAGAGGAGTAATAAATTTTGTTTATGTAGCTTAATGGGGGACACAGAGAGCCACATTTACGAGAATCTCTCTTGATCTAGAAATCTGAGACAATTGAATGCAAATAGTTTTTGCAAAATCTTTCATTGTTGCGAAAGAATGAAGCATCTTTCATTGTGATGAAACGTCTGAAAGTAGTGCGAATTCGCACAATGAACGAATTCTTGATGTTATGGTTGCTAACCATTGTAATTTTCTCAAAAAACTAATATCCGTTAGTAAACAATATGCAAAATAGTCTCTCAAATATTTGATTAACAACAGAAAAAAGATACGTAAAATAAAGAGAGTTAAATAATTATGAAAAAGTGAATATTTAACAAAAAGTTAGAATAATCAATAATTCTAAATTTTCAATCTTTCTTTAACTGATCATGTTGAATATATATATTTTCTTTCAATCTCTTGATATAACCATCAGAATTCTTTATTTGCGATGAATATACACCCCTCTATACATATTTGTATGTGCTCATATTATTTAAAACAAAACCTTGTATGCATTTTGTTAAAATTAAAACTAATCAAAATTTAAACTTTTACACTCTCTCTATCTTTCGAAGTAATTCTTTTCTCTCGAGTCCTTAAAAGTGTATTAGCAATAAATATTTCATTGAGAAATAGTAAACATATTTTTTCTTTATTTTCAATGAAATAGTATCATCGTTTACTGCATGAAGTTATATCACGATATTTAATTTTCCTGAAATGTATCTTGGATTTTCATAATACCCTTAGAAGTACTTTCAGTTGCATTTAAATCACTCAGGTTAAATATTGAATTCCTCTATTTTTCTATTGATTAGATAAGGATTTAAAAACTTGCGAACGCATCTGTGGAAATCGCAACTGTTGGGCACAGAATAGTAATGCAATTTGCAACTGGAGTGAGTCAATTATAAATATGTTTTTCTCTCATCTCTGTAGAATTATTCAAATTTCTACCGAGAAACATCTGAGCAAATGCCAAATGTAGTCATTCATACTGTTTTTATCATTATGCATGATTTCGATTGTTGAGATTTATTGCTCGACGAAAGAAGGAAGCTAAAATACACCAATATTTTCATTAGCGTAACAAATCTAGGATATTTGTATGAAATCTCCAATGATCCATGATAAATGAATTTAGATTATGGATTCATGTAAATACTGACTTTGTATTATAGATTATAACTTAAAGTGCTTTGATCCTTGAAGGCCCGGAGTATGAAGGACTTTTTATAGAAAAAAAGTTTTTTATTTAAAAAAAGGAAAGTTCCTCCTTCAATGTAGGATAATAATATGAAGGAGGAACTTTCCTTTTTTCAAATAAAAAACTTTTTTTCTATAAAAAGTCCTTCATACTCCGGGCCTTCAAGGATCAATGATCTAAGTGCAAGAGACGCACATCAACAAACAGATTAAAGTGCTTTGTTGAGATAGAATCGAAAATTGAGAACTTCAATCGATAAATGATCACCCGATCAACACAAGTCTTGTAGCAGACAAGTGTGTTAAGCAAGTTTTTGACTATTTTAGACCTATTTTAAAGAAAATATCTGAAGTTGAGAAACTATAGAATTCGAATATTCCTTAATACTGAAGAAATAAGCTCCTATAAGCATTCTTTAGTTCCAATTATTTCATTATCATGCTCTGAAAATTATTTCAAGTTGGAATAAAAGCGAGAGTCAACTTTGATTTGAAAAGTAACCTTTCTCTAAAGTTATGGATGACACAACCTAAGCTGAATAGAATCCAACAAGCATCTTTAACCAGTAATACACTTATATAGACTAGAAATGGATGTAGGGCACTAGGGTTATCAATGAAGCGAATTTGGTTGTCTTACTCAAAATGAAGGTTATCAGAATAGATTCCAGGAATTGTTCATCGCTCTGATTCACTTAATATGAGTCTATAAAAATCTTTGAATAAAGTAAAAAATTTGAAAAAATTAAATAAATCCAACTCTACTCAAAAGTCATTATGTCAGTTCTAAAAAATAAAATATTTATTCGAATTGATTGTTTTAATGAATACTATAAATCTATGAATACAACTCAGAGAGAGCACAATAGTCAAAATGGTCAGAATATAAATCTAGAATAAAATGTTTAATATCTACCTGGTGGGACACTAGAATTATCCAAGTCTGTAAAATTCCTACAATGTGTACATTATAAGATCCTAGTAGATTATAGTCTTTAACATGTCAAATCATATTGAACTCTAGACAAATGTTATATAAAAATAGTTTTTTTCATTGCGAGCATCTCTTAGAAACAAGATTCAATGAGGTATTTAGGTTAATCGAGAAAAACTTTTCAAAACTGCTGACGTTCCTTAATACAATGAAAATGTTGAGCTAAATGTTGAACTAAAAAATCAATTTGAGAGATATTGGATTTGTCACACATAACTTGCAAATGATGTATGAAAAGTAATCACACAATTATTAAGATCAAATCTCAATCTGTGCATTTACATTTTGAAAAAATCTACAAATTTAATCAGTCCGAGGTCTTTTGATCGAGAGATTATTTTTTCTAATTTATGCCAGATTTTAATTCAGGTTTTCTTCCAAGTTTGATTTGAAAAACGTTAACTTTCAAAGCAATAATTTTACAAAAATTTGCTGAGCCAAAATTAAAAAATCTGCATCTTTTGAATCTAGGCTTGAAGGGTTGATCAAAATCCTTCATCTAGGATCCAAGAAAAAACTTGAGCCACGTAATTGCAGGTTAAATTTCTTTCATCTAAAGAACGGCTAGGAAAGAATATTAGCCGCTCAAGCGTGCTTCCTCTGGATAAGGAAACTCTGATTTACATAGAATCATGAAGATTTGAATACTTTTAACGTTATACTCGTAGTCTTGCATCTTATCAAATCAATCCTTCTTAATTTGCATTTTCGCTTTGTTTTGGAATTATTTATTTCTAAATATTCAACTGACTGCTATTTATTCAACCCTAGTGATCTAATCTGCTTTGTTAATTTTATTTATTGCAGGAAAAAGCTTAAGATTCTCACATTCTAAAAATAAAGTAGTTATTCAGGAATAATTGAAACCAGTTATTTCCCATCATGGTAACAGATTCAGTTGCATGTGATTATAAGAAAAAAAAGATATTTCTTCCAACCCTTAAAAGATGTATCAAGAGGCCTTAGTAATCGATACATCCTATTTCATAACTACTATTGAGTAGACATGAATATTTTTCATGTGATCACTTAAATCGAGGATTCTTTGTAGAAAACGAAGAAAAGGACTCACATTTCTAAAAATTATTATTTGTGAACAAAATATTTTTTTAGTCTTCTTTATCCTAGTATGCTTAGAGAAAATGCAATTCATGATCGAAAAAGGTCTCTCTGGGACAGATGTAGGGTTAACATTTTTCAGCAATTCTCCGAAAATTCTCTTGGAAACACCCATCTTTCTCTTAGCATATAAAAGCTTATTTTTGGACCACAATCATTGTTGACGATAAGAGTGTCCAAAAAGCATATTTTAATACGTTGCTTTTTCTTTCAATCTGATAATGATAAAACTAAAAAAGGTTGTTCATGAATTGACATGAGCGCAAAAACTCCATGCTTGAAAAACTCAATCCCATTTTTGAGTAGGATTGTAACTTTCAGAGGCTCAATGCACTACGAGCAGCTCCAAAGGGAATTAGAATCAACTCTGACGTTTATAGCAATCACCTTTCATCGGTTGACGCCAAAATACGGATTTTACGCCCATTGTTAGCTAATCGAAATAAAGTATTGCTCACTCAAGACTATGCTTGATCTCACGCTCCGTCGGATTATTACCTATTTCAAAACCTTCAAAATTGTTTGGGGTAAAAAAAGATTATTTCAGCTCAAAGAGCGAGGAGATTTGGAAGAAAGGAAGCTCCCAGATCGTCGGCTGAAAATAACTGAGTCAGATAGATATCATTTCTTAAATTCAACAAAAATAAGCAATTACTTTACGAAATGACTCTTAATTAAGAAAAAGGTGAATATTTCCAAGAAAAAAAACAATTATATTTTTGCGTGAACTTTTTCTAGATTTGGCTTTGAAACCTGATTGTTTCCAATCGTAACTTGAGCGTAATAAAAGTCGCTAATATTACTTTAAGAACAAAAGATTCCTAATTTTATAATTTTTGCCATACTTTCCATTTTGTAAGCTTTTAAAATCCAGGTTAAAATCTCTTGCTTTTTTGCAATCCAATCCAACGTTTAAATATTATATGTTTATCTTTTAATTTATCAGTTTATTCTTCTTGAACAAAAGAAAAAAAAAGACGAATTCATTACTAATCTGTATTGAAGTTGAAAAATAATCTTCAATGAATTCGTGAAATAGTAATATTTTCATAAGAGATTTGTTGTAATTTTAAATTGCCTTATTTCTAAACCTAGTTATTTGATAGAAATAAATGTTATTTTGTGCAAAATCTGTCATTTAAGCAATCAATGTTTATAATTTAACACTAAAAACAGAAAGCCTTGTTTTCTATGAACTCATTCGAGCTTGTAGCACTATTCATAATTTATTTCCATGAAGTAGTTTAGACTGGTTTTAAAAAGAGTTTTTAAGAAAGCATTATTTTTTAAGCCATAGAAAAACCTCTTTGTGAGTTCTTTATATAAAAAATAAGCAGTTTATGGGCCTGATGTAAGCTCAAAAATATGCTCTTAAATCTTCTGTTAAAATTTATTTCCTAAACACCAATTATGTAATCCTCTATGTCATTTCTATTTTTTTCGCAATTTTGGCACGATTAACATTAAGTGGAAAAGCTTGCTAACGAAGAGATTCCTTTCTAAAACAATGATGATAAGGAAACGATTTCAAAGCTTATCCTCCAAATATCGGCACCATTGAATACAGACTATCACGATGTTTTGAATATTTTGAACTCAAAAATAGCCGAACATAAATTTTAACTTAGTTATTTTAAATAACTTATTTAAAATGTAAGGTTAATTCAAAAGAAATAACATGGTACTCTTAATAAAAACATTTCCAATTGCTTTCTCACACCTTTGATGTAGGCAATTAATTTTCTTTAAATGACACCAAGATTCTGATTTTTTTATACTAAGCTATTTGAATCTTCTTTTTTTATCATATAAAATTATGAACATTTTATGGATTTTGGATGATATCTAAAAATATGCATATTTGAGTAGAAAATATTTTGAATCTATTTCTTTCAAATAAATAGCTTGAAAACTAAATCTTGCTTTTATTTTTGGAAACTTATAAATGCCTTTTTTAGTCTTCAAAGAACCTAGCAATGATCCTACTTGTCTAATCGAATCGGAGAAAGGAGAGTGCCACGTGAGTGGTTCATTCAATTTCTAGTAGCAAGCCTCTTTTCATTGCAATAATTCTTTCAATTAATTTTCAATCCCTTCATTAGGAAATGCTTTTTCATTCCAATAAGATCATCCTTTGAAAGAATTGGAAATCTGATCGATCTCTCAACAGGAACTAATTAATTTCATAAAATTAGGCTTGCACCGATGTTAGGAATGGAGAAAAGTGTGACACAAGCTGCGGTGAGAGCTTCATCATTGACAAGACCGGACTCAAGGTCACAGAGAATACAAACTTGAAGTTTAAATTTCAAGGATTTTGCGTCTCCAAATGTCCATGTAAGATGTGATATATTCTAATTTCTAGCGCCGTTTCTCAAATACTTTCCCTTTTGTGTAATGCAATGTCCCAGTACTCACAAGATGGTCGGCGATGAATGTGTTGAGTGTGGCACCTGTCTAAAGAGTGAGTTCATCTTTGATTGTTAAGGCCATTCGGGGCTACTCTACTTGTCCAATATATGAGAACTTCTTATTAATCTATGGTTAGACTGAGGTCACGCGAACGCAGGATAAAGGGTTAGAAGGTTCTCTGAGAAATATTAGACAACTACAGTAGTTTTTGATAGTGAGAATTTATTATATAGATAAGAAACTATTTCAACTTCAAATAGCTTCTTTTGAGAGTCTAAATCGTCATAAAGCACATTCAGCCAATCTCGTAATTCGATACTATTCAAACATGGTATCACTATTGTATGTTGTCTAATAAGTCGTTTTTATGTTTAGCTTGCAACACAACCGATGTACAGCTGCATAAACATGGATATGTCACGCAAAGGAGTCTCAATAGCTTGGTGAATTGCTCAATATTTCAAGGACCAATTGAACTCCGCTCGCAATCCTTCAAGTAAGTCACCAGTATTTGCTCATGAACTTTGAAAGTCTGTTTGTGCTCATTTCTCGATGTTTCATCTCAATCTGTATTTTTCCAAAAGTATTTCTTGACAATTTGCTGTTTTATTAAACTGTAGAACTGAATCAGGAAATCAGTTCTGATGTTTGTCTCCTCAAATGATTCTTCTTGTCAACCTATTCAATAGAGTACCCCAAAAGACTATCTATACTTAGAAGTTTGCTGGGAGAAATTAAAATTTAAAATAATTTCTACCATCGAAGCTTTCAAAAAGAAGTTTCTGTTGAAACCAAGATGTCAGGTATCGTTGTTTTACTCAAAATGAAGGTTGAAAGAGTCACTTTAATCCAGGAATTCTTCGTTTTTCGATTGAAAACAATACTTTCTATCATAATCAAGTTTAGAATCATAAAGCACAAACATTCATAGGCAGACATCAAGGTAAAGCAAACTTGATTATGGCATGGAACTTTATTTATAACGGATACATCTAGTGTACTATGAATCAATTCGATGATTTAAATTCAAGAAAGTAGCCCCAAAGGACCGAAGCATACTCAAAGATTATTCAACATGTAATAGCAAATGACATGAAAGCAGTGCTCGTTAGCACGATGAAAATGTTTTCAGCGACTTCTGTCTCTTCAAAACAACAGACATCGTGCTCTCTTTTGGTGTATTGATTTTGTGATATCTCACTCTTTGAGAGTGGAAATCTCAATTTCAACTTGTAGTAATCAAATTAGGGATTGAGATGTGTCCACCAAATCGACAGACTTATTCGCCTCAGTAGGACTACATACCATGCTACTTATTAATAGTATCATTTCCGGGATTGAAGAGCTTCCTAACTAACGAGTTTCCCTTGTAGTTAAATTGTAAAACACTGCAAAATCGTTGATATTGAGAAAAAGTAAAAAAATCAAATAGTTTTATTTATTAGTGCTTATATCTTTTTCTCAGAAGTAAAGATTATTTTTATCAAAAAGTAATTACCAAAGTGACTATTCATAATTTTGAATTATTTCGGCTTAAACGAGAATTTTATGATTAAAATACCATTTATCTATGCTTGGAAGATGAAAATAAGCAAGATCTTTCAACCTCTATGATAAATGATGACTAATTATTATTAACTCTTCACCTAGCAAACTGGAAAATTGCATGCATGATTTTCCGGGTGTCCGACACTCAACACTAAATATCCTAAAAATCAACTTTTCCCTATTTTACTATTTTCATGCAAAACTGTCAATTGTCTGATGAATAGAATTAATCTTTGTAAACAGAACCAATGCTTTCTACAAATGTTAGTTTAACATAAATCAGAATCCGAGTCAATTTAACTTCATGAAATGCTCCCTCGCTCTGACATGATGAAAAAGTTGGACAGATTGAATACTTGTCTACAAAACTAAGAATTTAGTTTCATCACCCTCAGTGCTTGTATACTAGATATTATCTAGTAGATAGAGAGACATTTTGTATAAAGAATTTGAGGGCAATTTTTGATTTCAAAGAGAGATATTTATCAAACACTTTCAAAATTCAAATGAGTGTCCAGGTTGCTAGGTTGGGCTGGATTTTATTACAGAAATTGGTCGCCTGAAACCCACAAATTGGAGTGGAATGTTCTACTTAACCCAATATTTTCAAAAAAATACTTTTTCAAGATAAATATGCTTTTAAATTACGAAATTTGTGCTGAAAGAATAAAATTTGTAATCTATCAAATTCTTAAAATTAATTTTTTCAAAGTAATTGTTTGCAAATGATCTTTTTTCAATCCATTAACCTATGAATTTACTAGCTCATTAGGACCTTGTCATAATTGGTGATTAATGTCGACTTTAAGAGCTAAAATTTGTGGGTTTAACATTCTGATAAAGTATTTTCGAATCATGATCGTCATTTACATTTAGCTCAAGAGGCGAAAATTTTATACTTACATCATTAGAGCAGTAAGAAAAATTGCAAATTTTCTCAAGAATTAGCATAAAAAATGAAAAAATTCGTAAAGATGGGATTTAATTTTCGTTTTTCTTGCTCGTTCAATGATGTACAAGAAAAAAATTATATTTTACGACCTACGTATATCAAAAACCCCATTTAATAATGATTGTCTTTTTCAAGAATAGCAAAATTTAGTTAATTAGCAAAATAAATCTCAAATTAACGGAAGCTGATATGTCGATAATAATGCATGTTTATAATAATCCATTTCGTTGCATATAAAAATGAGCAAGAATCTCATAATCACTTCCCTAATACACTACAAGGAACTCTTTTTCATAGACTCGCAATCTTGTAAACGTTCCACAAATACTATCAATTTTTGTCGTTTCAATTTTTACTAGAATCAAATTATTCATTTAATAATCACAATTGTTTGACCTTTTCCTGTTGCAACAAAAGCGTTGTGGGATAAAATGAGTATTTCATATATAAGTTTTCAAGGGCTTTGATAATAACCTCACATTCGTAACATATACAAGTGCGGTAATCTTCCTGAAATGTATCAGATTTGAGCTCAAAATACTTTATTATTCCAAGTTTAAAATCAAGTAGAATCCGCAGCTTGTAGGACAGTTAGAGACGAGAATCAATGTCAATTCTATATACCTCCAGCTCAGTTGGAAGTCTACTTGAAGATGACCTTGGAAACCAATTGGGTTATAATATATCGTTCTGAACATGTTATTTTATTTGCTCAAATTAGTCTTTACAATCAGGATAGGTACAAAACTTGAATTACTAAGCAAACAATCACCGGGTGTACGAACACAATGCAAAAGCGTTTTCTATATGCTGTATAAATATTAAAAATCAGAGTAAATACTGAACCACACTCGGCTCATTCATTGACAAAAGAGAAAGAAATATTATTTCTTCAAAGTTCCAGGTACTCTATACCAAATTCTCTCACACCAAACTTTCTCTCACATGGGATTGACTGAGAAAAAAATAAAACAGGATATTACATTTAATAGCTCAGTATTATCCGAATCGTGGAAACATCTAATTTTTCTCATGGATTTTTTTTGTTAAATAATATTCCCACATTTGATTTCTTAGCCAGTCGATAATTCTTTTATTCCTCCCTTTGAACCCACTTACAACGCGTGTTCCTTATCTCTTTTATCTTGCGGAATTAAACACACTCTTCATTAATTTCAACAATTTCTTGCAAATTGTATTATATTCTCAGGTTGAACTATAAGCGAGCTTGACTGTTTTGTATTCAATGATATCGTAATAAATCATGATACGAAGAATTTATGAATAAAAGTGACTCTTTCAGCCTTCATCTTGAGTAAAATAACGATACCTGCCATCTTGGTTATAACTGAAGCTTCTTTTTGAAAAGCTACTAGAGAAGACTTCAAAGAATAGATTGACTTTTGAAGTGCATGGAATTTGAAGGGGAAATATTTGTAACAAGTAATCCTAAGGTCTCACCTAAATCAAACACAAGTCAAATTATTCGGGTGAAGTAAGAACTCTCAGCCTAGAAATGCTGCCTTGAAAGTTAGTTTTTATTTACTTGATGGCAAAGAGTGAATTCAATGGTTAATAGAAAGAGTTCAAGATTTCATAATTATATGTAAATCTAATGAAGGGACTTTTTTCATCGAATAATTCATTACGTAACTAGCTTTCACCTGTCTTTGTGTTTTAATTAGCATTTATTTGACAACAGTGCAAGTAAATCTCGGGAAGAAGGCTTATTTTTTACTTTGTAAATAGTTTCAAACCTCATGAGTGCCCTCATGTGAACCCGAAGAGAGTTAGACTCTGCTATGAAACTCAATTCTAAGAAAAAATATATATAAGGTTAATGGTTAACTGATTTTCAAGACTAATTCATGTTGATTCATGAAAAACACTCAAGTTGTTACCACTGTTGGGCCTGGTTAAAATGACTATTTAACGTTCAACGGTCCCATGAGACTTTTGTGGCCTGTTCCTCTTTTCGTATTTTTAGCTTACAATGTCAACGCCCTCTTTTAACTCTGAAATACCAATACAAGTGGTGTAGATGTTGTGGTCAAATTGTTTAAATTGGTCCTTATATATAATGACCGGTCAAAGTCAATAATAAAAAGTGTCTTGAGTGTAAGACTGTCTCCATGTTTTTCAATATTATTCAATACTTTGTTCCTTATAAGCTTGAGCATGGCCGGAAATGCCTCTAGTCCTAGTTATTTAAAATGTATGATGTCAGATTGATTCAGTCTTTTCGCTGATATATACATGAAAAAACGCACAAAATTGTCATGCCAAACACTTATAAAATCTATATATTTTTTCAAAAAATATGTCTTCTAATATTTCGAAACTGGAGTCCTTTGAAAGATACTGCTGGTTATCGAAAGTTGATCCATATAATATTTATTTTAAGATGTAAGAATATCATAAATTGATTACTAGGGCTAACCAAAATATGAAAAATAAAATGAATATAAATAATACAGTCTATCTTCAATAATGTTTAAACTATAGTGCACAAAAACCTCTTCCGTAATGTTTGAAGAATAGTGCAAAAATGAAGGCACATTTTTTTGAGGGCTTGACTCGGGATGAAAAATATTTTATGTCAACAGATGGTGTAGCTGTTTATTTTGAAAATCGATATTGACACTTTC